>JAWQRJ010005776.1:0-10023 GCA_033557515.1 Diorygopyx duplodentatus | reverse complement strand
TTGAACCGTAGAAGAAGTTAGGAGTTGTAGTGCACTCACCGATACAAAGCTGGTATATAATCTTTTAACCGTAAAATCTCTGCTATTATAGCATTACCTCTGGAGACTAATTGTAGGGTATTTTGACCACAAACATTGTTGTCTGCTAGAAAGTCTACAATTTTTTAATATTTGCGTACCAAAATTCTTTCACTATACGTTTCATTCCATAATAAAGCCAGGTTATGTTTACCTGTTAAATTTGACAGCTTCAAATGTTTAAATTGAGCGGGAGATTTGAAATGGAACTCCAGAATAAATTAATAAGCGCATATAATTTATTTCAGTACTAAGTACGTATACAATACTTTGAAAAGCTGGTTAACACCTGGAAGACACAATATCACCATACATCTAAACTGCGAATCAAAATGTTTATTTCTGAAATCTAAGTACACAACAATAAAATTAAACAAAATTAAATACTATCATAATCCGGCGGTATTTCACCGAGTTTTATTTGAACACTTTTGTAAAATTTCTCCGGGTCATGGTAAATACCAGCAACTACAGGGTGTTCTTGCATGGTTTTTCTTCTGAGTTCTTTCAACTCGTCAGGATCAAATAGCAATTTTTCTCCTAAGATGATAACTACAGTTCCGCCTCTTTCCGCCCAAGGCCATAAAACGTATTCAACCTATAGAGAAAACCACCATTTTCATAATTAAATTTCAGAAATCGTGAATTGTTAACTGAATTACATTAATACATTTTAGAAAAGTATAATCGTAATTTAGAATTGTCAAGTAAATTGTTTCAAAATGCCTAAAGCAATGCAATTCTATATTCATACCATTCCCGGACTATCCCCTCCAAAATATGTGGTTTCCCTACGTTTCAATTCATCATTTAGCTGACTTAATATCGGCATGAACTGTTCCTTCCAGTCCTGGGCTGACTTTGAATTTTTTAGATTTATAAAAATATTGAATTATATTTAGATTAAATGAGAAAGAATTTTGTTTTGTTTATTTTTCTCAAAAAAACAAAACACTTATTTATCCTCATAAATCGCAAAATATTTATTTAAATACGAAAATATTTATTTGAATAAAGATCTGGGCCCAAAACCCAAAGCCATGTCGAAAATGACCATAAATGGAAAGAACTACAGATAAGAATTAAGAAACATTCAACCATTGATGCGCAAAACTTAAATCCAGAATCTACGAGGTCAAGGATGCGACAATGCCAGCAACATGAAAGGAAATATAAAAGGTGTGCAACGATGAATTTTAAATATAAATCCAAGAGCAACATACGTCCCTTGTAATTCACATTCACTGAATTAAGCCATTGAGATATCATTTGTCCGTTGTTTGCGATGCATTAGATGAGATATCTCAAGATGATTCTTTGTCGGGGTTAAATGGCCATACTATGAAAGTAGAAGCTACCTAATTAAAGCTAAAATAAAATCACTTACGAAATTTAAATTGATTGCGTCTTTAATTATGTCCTTTTCCAATATCCCTTTCAAAATTAACTTCACCAGTAAACAACTACAGGATAAGAGGGCTGATATGACTACAATATATTGTGCCATGGATGGTGTAAATAATACAAAACGTTTCTAATGAGTATTCGTAATGATGATGACTTTGAAAAATTGTTAGTTGAAGGAACCCAAGTTGCTATGAGTTTAGATGCACTGCATAATTTTGATGAAAAAAAAAATAGTTCAGCTCAGGAATAAAAAGAAGCAATTTATGTATGAACAAAGTTTTAAAATTGATTTTTATTTTTAATTATTGACACCACTATTACTGTTGTCGATGACATCAATTTATCATGAAATTGCATCTAATCGACACCGATGTATTATTGCAAACATTCGCGAGAGCAAACGAAAAATTAACTTCTACTAATAAATATGTATTCAACTTTAACTGTTTATTGTAAATGTGAAAAACTGTAAGTTTGTTCGACCTTTTACTATGAAAAATATGTATGTGTTAATGAAAGTGATCGGAAACATTTTTCTTTTTTTTTGCATTTCAAATGCTTTGTTAATTAAAAGAAAAGTCAATATATTTTCTATTTCTCTCACCTGTGTTATAAATTCTTCATCATCTTCTGCTTCGACGTCCCCCCTTTTCCTACTTTTTTCTCTTTTTTCCCGCCAATTGTTTTTCGTAAGCTACTGACATTTGAATAAAGATTTGTTTATTGTTCGCACATGGAAATACAGACAGATACTTCAGACATTGTTTATTTTACAAGTTGTGTGAAAAGGTGGCAATCATTTGTTTAATAGGTTGTTAATAATACTCAAATTTTGTTAACAATTTTATTTTGCATAACGAACAAAAATAAATTAAAGAGATTCATAAACAACAAAACTCTGCCTCCAATGCAATATTTCAAGACGTCAAGGTCACAAACCGCAGGTTTGACCTGGGCTTTATTTAATTTGAATGTAAAGCAAATACACATTATATAGTATACATTATTTTAAGTATTTCATACATCATATACAATAGATATAAAGATTTTAAACGATACATCGATTTCAATAGTACGATGTAGTTAGAAATTGAACTATGAATGGCTGTTGGTACATTGTACACGACTATAACTTCCGTTATTACTACAATTGACTGACTATAAGGTCATTTACAAGATATTACCCATTTGATCGCTATATAATGACAGGAAGCACTTTTACGAACTTGGACGGCTCGTCGGATACTGTTTGCAGAGATTTTAAAATTTCAAAGTTGCACAACACGTTTCACGTGATGTCCAACGGTTAGCTGACACTTCAACAGAGCTACTAAGTACTTGTTATTTTAAAGGTTTTCCACCATAACCTCTAAGATTTGTTTACGTCAGCTGATGCTCCCCCCCTCCACAACTACGGCAGCCAAGTTGGAACTGTCGTGCATATAAAGCACAAGCGCATCACAAAACACAACGGACAGGCGCAAAACCACCACAAACCTCAATAGTACGGACACAAACCAATCAAATTTTCTCGGTTGGTTCAAATTCCAATCATGAGAGGGCGCTGCGACAAGTTGTTTTATTTTTTAATAAACAATTGAAACTCTAAACTGTAATTGCTAAAGTTGAACAGGCATTACAACATAAAATTACTTAGAAATTGGTGTAGCGATCAATCTGATTAGTGATGATTAAAAATTAAAAAAAAAACAATAGAGGTATTTATTCCATACACATTAGAATTATCTAGATATTCTTAGAACTGTTTCTAAAGGATTGAACTGGTTGCAATGGATTTTATCTTATTTATTTGGCGTATGTGTTTAGATACGTGTGCGTGTGTATGTGTTGATAATAATCACGTGATAGCATGTTTTCAGGAATTTACTAAATTCAGAAATACTTCAACAAAAAGTGCGCATGCGCATTTTCTATTTGTATTTCTGTCGCCATTAGTCATCATTATTTGTGTTTTGGTTGTAATATGCGATGTCCGTCACTGACGGAGACTATGTTTCAAAAGTACAAGTGTTAGTAAAAAAATCGTAAGATTTCGTATGGATAATGCGTTCGTTTACGCGTCTCACAGGTAAGTAATGCGCACAACTTCGCGACATAATTGAACCTTGACCTATTTTTGGCAACAATTTCGTACAAATTTTAAAGGTACTAAACGTCAAAATGTCTAAAGCGGAGTCCACCATCGAAAAGGACCTGCAAAATCTAGAATTGGAATCGGGATCCGCTCCGAGGCAAATCTTATCGCAGGAGTCCACAGCTAACCCATTCGAAAAACGTAAACGGTCCAAATCGTTAAGCTCCTGCGGTTGTCGCAAGAGCCTCCTCCCGAAGGTGAGATCCGGGTTCAAACACGGTAAAAAGAGGATCCTCCGCGAGCCGGTGCTCAAGTTAGTCACAAAGTGTTCTTCACTCGCGTCCCGCGATGAAGTCGATCGCTCGACTGCGCTGTGCTCCGACAAAAGGCTATTCGGTCAAGACAGCATGGAGAAGGGGGAACACGACTTTAGGACAATCGTACAAGGTTACGGACAGTTGAGTTTGACGACCGCGAGCGACAGTTCGCAAGACTACTCCTTGCCCAGTTTCCGGAGCGCGCGTTCGCCCCCTTGCTCGGCCAACGGTAAGCACAACGAGCAGCAAACCGCCAACGTACAGACGAGTTGTTCTCATCAAGCGCGCATGACTGCCGTACCGCCCTGTGATGTGACTATCAACGAGTTGGCTAGTTATTTTGAGACTTTTATACATATTCCGAAAAAGATGAGCTCGATGGCAGAAATGATGTATATTTAGAGCTAATTATTTATAATAAAACATTCTATATCATGCACGATCGTTTGTCATGACTTAACACCATAGAATCCAAAACGAAAACATTTTGAATAAATATGTAAGTATGTAATTTCTAGTAAACAATATATAACTTTATTTTAGTGTATTAAATTTTTGTCGGTGCTTAATTCAGTGGTTTCCAACCTTTTTGTACCCTTCAATTTTCATAATCTAATTTCATAAATACTATCCTGATATTACAATTTATGTAATGGGTTAGAAAACAATTACCATATTTTATATAAAATAGTTTTTATACATCAAAAAATATTTATTTATTATAAGTATTGATACATTTACTACATTTAACAAATAAAAAAAAAAGTACATGTTTTATTCAACTTTAATGCAATATTAATGGTTGGGCTTGTTTTTGAACGTAAATTTCTCAAACTGTGGTGTCATTGAAGATATCGCTGTTCTTTGTTCATTTTTAATCACTAAACGGTATCAATACTTTGTCTTTAACACGGCTACAGCAGAAAACAAAGTTTTGCATAAGTAAGATGTTACAAAAGGCAATAAAATTTCTAAAGCTTTGTTAAAGTAGGAAAATCTTTCTTTACTCGTAACCAAAATGTAGCAATATTATTTTCTTGTTCAAACATCTGCTTTAATGTGCTGTCACAAGATAAGTGGATTATTATTTATTGTTCTGATGTCGAAAGCCCAAAAGCTTCATACTTCTCAATCACAAATGGATTTTTTATCCATTCATATTTCGACATGGCTTTAAAATAAAACGAGAATTGCTTCAATAGACTGGTCAAGTGATTATTAATAAAAACTTTACTTTCATCTATTTCATCTGCGGAACAGGTTATTTTGAAATTGGGAAACATGTCAAAATTATTATTTTTCAAATTTGTTATCCAGAGTTCCAATTTTTTCATAAATGCACTAACCTTGTCTTTCTGCATCAGAGCATGAATTTGAGATCCTCGCATTGATTTATTTGAAGCACTGAGTTTTTCAAAAATATCCACTAAATATATAAGTTTTACAAGAAATTTTCTATCATAAAACAAGTTAGCTTCATCTCTGTTATCAGTCAGAAATATTGCAATCTCTTACACAATCTCACACAATTTTGCGAAAATCCTTCCTTTTAATGGACTATTTTTAATAAAATTTACAACTTTTATAATAACTTTGAATGCTGTTAGTAGATCCTCACTCATTTGTTTTGAAACAAGTGATTGTCTATGAATCATGCAATGTGTCCAAATTGCACGAGGAGCCACCTTTCGAACTAGTGCCTGTAGACCAGCGTTTTTCCTGCCAGATGGAGCTCCATCCGTGCGTAGCCCAATACAGTTTTCCCATGGATGAGGGTATTTATAAAATGTATTAGTTTTTTAGACCTGGTACTTTTCTGATGCTCCTTATTCGATTTCTGTATTTACCTAGACGAATCATAATAATAATATTTAATTAAAGTTTCAGTGTAAGGTGGGGAGCATTTTTATTTCCACTGATTTTTGTTGTTGATGAAGATGTTTTTATCAACAGGCTGGATTACTTTTTAGTTAAATAGTTTACAGCTATTTTATATTTCCGAAATATTATCTAGACAATATCACCCCTGCAGAGCATATATTATTTTTATAAAGTTAGATAGAGAAGTTGAAGAAATTCGATATTTGCATTTTTATTCATCAGCTCTATATTCTTTCATTCTTTTCTGCTCTCTACTGTTTTTTTGCTTCTTTCTATCCTTTCACATCATTCTTCTGGTTTATTATCTATCTGACTTCAACCTTCTTTCTACTGTGCTCTACTTTTCTTCATTCTCTTTTTCCATTTTGCTTTTCTGTGTCCTTTCTTCCGTATTCTCACATTTTTCTTTATTTCTTCTCTATCTCTGCTTCCGTCTTCATGTTTTTTCTTTCTTTTTCAAAGAATTTGGTTCCTCAGTCTTCTCGCCTTTCCTTCATTATTTAATGCACTATTTCTTCCCCCTTCTTCTGGATTCTTATCTTTGTTCCCTCTATCTTTGTCCATCCGAGTATTGCACATTTGTCCACCCTTCGTTCTTCTTTCTTGCTTCTTCTTTATACCGTTTTTCTTATTTCATTCTTTATTATCCCTTCAGCCTATATTAATCGATTTTTCCACTTTCTTTTAGTTTCGCACTTTATGCTACCATTGCCTATATTTCTGATAGCTAAATTTTAATGTGTTTTTTTTTATTCTTTTAGTTCCCAAAGTGAAGAAAACAATGAACAGATATTGAAATTGTATTGAAGTTGCTATTGATGGGACAGTTTGGAAAAAAAAATCGAAACAGGTTCCTCTCCTGGAAAACCACCTCTTCATACTATTTTCAAAGATGTATCTGGTTCAACTGGAGAGATGCCAAAAGAAATATTATGACAGGTAAAGCAAGCACAGCATTTCATTTACTATTTGTCACCCATATTATACAATAGATTATAAAATGTACGGAATTGGAAGCACCAAGAGTTTTGGGAAAAGAATGGAGTTTACCTCGAGATAAATTAGAGGTATTTTGTATATACGTGGTGCATATGAGTAAAAAATGTCAATGCATCGGTTTTATAGAATAAGAAATGGGGTCCTTCATTTTTTCGAATACCATGAGTCGAAATTGCTGTATGGAAATATTTTTTAATAATTATTTCCACAGTTTTTTGTATTCAAACGCAATAGGTGTCAAAAGACACCTTTTGGTCGAAATAGGTATACACAAAATCGTGGTAGATATAGTGTGAAGTGAGCCCTTCTGATGTTTTTAAATATTAATTCACTTAGTTAAATATAAAAAATGAATGGCATTTGATTTTTATACACTTTTTATTTTTATAATCAGAAAAAAACAATTATAACAAAAAACTTTTTTTTTAAATATTCAAGTTTAGTTGCTTACGTTGCTTACAAAGCTATCATAAAGCTAATGAGTAAAGTTAGATACACGTATGTATGTAATTATGTCGTGCACAAAAAATAAACACAAATTAGCTACAAAGTGCAATGTGCAACGCTGTTTAAAAATTCCTTTTAGATAATTAGAATAATTGTAGACGTTAGAAACAACTTTGAAAAAAACATAGTGACGGAATCAAACTTACAAAAAAATAGTAATACCCAGAAAGTAGATTTATTATAAATATTTAGGAAAGTAGATTTATTATATTATTAAATATGTAAATTATTTATAAAAAAACTGCAATTCAGAGATACATTTAACAATGGCAGATACTTTAAATTTCTAGAGGAATCAATTGTATCCATGTCCATATATTTTTTCGATAGTGTCGCAGCGTATTCATTTACCTCATTGTTGATCATCAAAGTAACATTAAAAGTATTCACTATGAATAACTATCGCTCTATTAAACGTGTATAATTCCACATGTAAAAAAACTCCACAACGATATGAAATTTGTGATAAAATCTTATCACAAATTGCTTGCATCCTATACCTAACGTTAATTTTAAAAATTATGGACATATCTGAAAAGTGCTCACCTTAATTCCAAAAAATCATATTTGGCCGCCCCCGACAATTTAGTATTGTGTTCTTTGTTAACCATTGTATATTAACTTTTATTATTATCAATTTTAATTAACTTGTTTTTAAAGAGTACACAACTGACCAAAATTTCTAGATTGGCAAAAATTAAATCAAATTGCATTGTAGGTGCAATTTCTGTCCCAAGATATATTGAGCGCCTGCAAATTTTATCATTTTATATGTGTAACTTAAACAACATACATACTTTTGACCCCAATTATTATTAGCAAAAAATGCTAATAATAGTATTTATTTATTACTCGTATTATTGTTAAATACCTGATCGACCGATCTTCGCTCAGTTTGCCAACTATGTACTGCCTATATTTAATTTAAAATTATTTAGCTAACCGGTTTTTTGTATTCTTCAATCACACTTTACTTCAGTTGCAAGTTCCTTCGATTTTGATTTTTTGACACGGACATAAAATGGAAGCCAATCGCGGTACTTTATACATCTAGGGACTTTAATGGATCCGCAGGTTAACCTCAAAGTTTAGTAACCGTCACCTTGACAGACTATTGAAGTATCCACTCAGTGGATACATGGTATTTCAAAATAGGCCACGTATCCAAAGAATGGATACACTTTTTTCTCTTAGAGAGAGTTATACATGTAATATAATCATATTACTAATACTAAAATTGATATCATAATTTTTATTAAATTTGTTATATTAAACGTAACAAAAAGTGGTTCTTTATTCAAATATTTTTCAAAAAAGATTGTGTGAGTGCAACCTTTATTTATTTTAAACGAGTAAGTCAGTTTTGTAATAAGCATTTCCAGTTTGGAATTAGATAATGGAAATTCCTACATTACCATTACATTATTATTACGTAGTTAATGTCAACAAGAATTGAATTTGAAAATTGTTTTTGAGTCTTCTCGTTGATTATTCCAATACAACTCAGTGTGTCAATTTCATAAGAAAAAGAGTTATTTTGCCGCAATTCTGGTAGTCCTCAGCGAAATGTGTCAGGTGAGCGTTTCACACTCGTTTTAAACTTGTTGCAAAAGCTGTAAGTTTGGTGGTTTTGATGTAACCTAAAACGTGGATGGTTTTATTCTTTAACTTCAAATTTAACTTTTTTAAGTGTATGCGCTAAGTAATTAAAATCGTCGACTTAAAATTTATAGAAACTATAATATAGAACTCAATATATTTTATTTATATTTTGCAATTGTATTTGTTGTGTAGAGAATACACAACATTGCCATCATGTACAATTTGCAACAAATAAATGTAATAAACTGAGTGGGTGTTGATCACTAACACGACATTCTCTCACTTAACCCCCCGATCTTCTCTAAACGGTGCTATATATAATATAAAAGTACCTGGAAGACCGAGCTCGCTTGGGGAATAAAAACACCAAAAAAACATTGAATCCTACCCCTATCAGAGCTTGCCGGTCTCTTAGTTTTGGTAGCACCATCGTGAGATGTAAAACTAAGAGACCGAGCTAGCATTTTTTAATTTCTTATACTGGTGGCGCAATCGTACTGACTACGATTAAACTATCGTCATACGGTCGTGTATAGTATCGTTGCCCGTCGATAGATAGCAGTTCTGTGCAGATGTTTTGCGGATTATTCAATAAATAAGCATATTACAGCACCATCTGGCGGGAGAAAAGCTGCTTTTGAAATGAATAAATTTCCCGTCTAGGTTTTGCCCATGGCCCATCTACGTTCAAAAAAAATTAGCTATTTTAGTAAATTTGATATTATATAGCACCGTTTAGAGATCGGGGATGTTAAGTGAGAGAAAGTCGTGTGAGTGATCCACACCCACTCAGTTAAATTATTTTGTTGTTTATTGCATTGTTGTTTTGTGCTTTGATTGTATTTTGTTTTATGTTTTAAATTGTTTTTTTTCCGTAATATAACAGAAAAGAGATTTGGTCAAGCTGGCCAAAAATATGGCTCTTCAATTTTTTATTGCAGTTTTTTATTTCTTTAAAATCGCTGGGTGTTCAAAGCAATGGAAAGCTAAAAAATGTCGAAAAAATGTCGCGATATAATAATGTGCATTAAATAAAAAGGGGAAAAGTTCTGAAAAACCTTTACGGGTTATTCGATGTACTGTGCGGAGTACAGTCCCTTACTTCACATCTGTAACATAACTCCTTCTGACAAATTT
>JAWQRJ010005775.1:0-10024 GCA_033557515.1 Diorygopyx duplodentatus | reverse complement strand
CTCATAAACGGGTTTGTATAGTACTATGATTTGTATACCAAAAGACAGCGAAAGTCCAACGTTTTCAACTGGTTACAATAACGTTTTAAAAATATATCGGATTTTTGTACAAAAAAAAAACAAATGCGTTAAAGATTTATTTTTGGGTTCAAATAATGTAAGGTGTTACAGTTTTTGTTTATAACTCATAAACGGGTTTGTGTAGAACTATGATTCATGTACTGAAAGAAAGCTGGAGTACCAACGTTTTGTACAATGATTTTTGAAAAATATATTGAATTTTTTATATAAAAAAACAAATGCCTTAAAGAATTATTTTCGAGACCCCATCGATGTTAGTATGTTGCCAAATTTTCAGATATCTCCTAACGGTGGGACACCTGTATAGCCTGGGTAAGAATGTCAGTGACATCTTTAGTAGACAATTGATAAAAAGTGATTTGTTAATTAAAGTTGAGATTATTTTGTTATTAATAAATAAATGGTAAATTATACTCTTCCGATTGTATATTATATTTCTACCTCTTCATCAGTTCTACATCTTCAGGAACAGCTACAATTATTTTAAATATGTAACTAACCAGGTGTAACTAACCAAACATTTTTCCATCTAATAATTGCAGAATTTAATTAAAACCTTTGAACGGTTCATTTAGAGAACATTCAAAACGGTAATGACATTTGTTATTCGTGTGAAATTCAGTTGAACAGGGTCTTAAGCGAACAATGCGTTATTTTGTCTAATTAAATTTACACAAGATTATATCGTTTCCCACAGTTTTTAATGGGCAGAATTAAGCAACAATTAGAAGGAAATGTTCAGATTCGCAAGAAAACTAAATAATGACGCGCTATACAAACGTTACGAATGCCAGCTCATTCATTAAATCTGCAGCAAAATAAAATAACATTTACGTTCCCTCGTCAATAGTATCATAAAAATTAAATCATAAACGTCGATATTTTCACGTGCGAAACTGTACTTTCGCTAAGCTAATTCCGATTTGGCAACGTTTAACCTTCTGAAAACAATCGAACATGGAATGTGCTATTCCACATGACTAAATTGGTATATTTATTGTCTATTGTAAGTCCGCTTATAACGCACTATTCTGCCTGTTTCCATTCACCACTTGTAGGTTATTATTTTAACGTCAAAAATGTCAAATTGTATTCACATCGATACAGCAGAGATAATTAACTTTAGTAATGTTATTAGTATGAAAGGTTTATTAAAATTCCACATTTAGAGGTAGAATATTACAATTGCACAATACAGCTGTACACATCTTTGTGGTTAATTCTCTAAAATTAAACTTTATGAGCCTATTTCTTCCATATTGTTCTAATTACAATTAAACGGACCTGGGAGGGCGAAACTAAGCAATGAACGCTATTTAAAAGTAACCGGTACTTTCGAATTAATTTTGTTTACCACAACGTGTGGTTTAAATTTATGACCTGTTGTTTATCGTTTCCCTCTTATGATTACACCTGTATGGTTCCAGAATCGAAAGTGTTTTGTGTGACGACATTTACCACCCACATGTTGTATTCCATGTTTTTAACTTAGGGTCGTGTAATCAGTTTTCGTACAAAATTTCCAAGAAACAATTATTGTTATGTTCTAATGTACCATAAATAGTTGATATTGTATGTGACATTGATTCCAGATAGATATAGAGATAAAGAACATATTTTATGTCTATTTTAGTATGAACATAAAGTGTAAATTTTTGCCGATTTCTTCCTACTAGTTCCAACCGTAACGAAACTCTAATTGCGACAACTAGAACGTAATTAAAAAACTAGGAAAAGAGGCCAAAAATAATTAAAATACATACAATAAGCGTAGCGGACGATGAAACCATTAATTTCCTTTTTTGTGTCATATACTTTCTAAAAATGCTCTAATCGTGTGGTTTTTAAAACGTTCTTAGTTTTTATATCGTTAAAGCCTATTTCCGGCACATAGCTAGACTAAACCATGCGATTGGAATGTGGAAGCCCCCCAAGATATTTACATTACTTTTCAATACATCGTTTGTTTTTATTGCGTATTGAAAAACCAGTTTACGTTTTTCCAATAGAAAACCGCAAAAGTCTTAATGAAAAATGTATAGTTTCTTATGGCAGAGAGAAGAATGGCACAAGCCGCACGTTGAAGCAGGCAAATGCAAAACAAATCACGGAAGATCCACTGGAAAAATGGAAGGCGGTTCGACAAGATTCGATTTCGATATAAAAACGTATATTGAATAAAATACAAAAAATATATCAGAGATGACGATTCTAAGACTGATAATTAAGACTAATCACATAATTCCAAAAATTCCAAAAATCACATAAAAACGAATGCATAAACCATGCTGAAAAGGATAGGATTGGGGTTTCGAAAATGCAAACTGAGAAAATAAAGGGATTGGTGGAAAGGATAAACTAACAGACAAGCTGATAGTTGAACTTACTGTGTGATCACAATTCATCGGAATGCTCATAATCTGGCAGATAGGATAAAAATAGTATTTCAAAAATAGATTTTCAAATGATACATGCATTTATTTTTCACCCTAAATATGAAATCAACCAACCCAACGTACATAAATGTCAAAATTGATAACTCATTGGTAGGCAACTCAATGTACAACAAATGAATGTGATGTCAAACGATCGCTTTTGCAGCAAGAGCTCGAAAACTTTCAATAATCAGAAAAGGATACATTTTAGGTATAGGAAAACTCCATACCGTTTAACGAGGATTTTAATTCTACATTCGATAAGATAAAAATAATTGGTAGGTGCCATTTAAAAAAAAATCACTTTTTCTCATTTAAAGTTTTAAAATTCAATTTTGTAAAGAACGTACGTAAGAATGTCCCGCCTGGTGTATTTCTGAAAAGTTCAATGTCTCAACTAATGGGTAATGAAGTATGAACATTATCGCATAAGTCTAATTATGAAAATTCGATTTTTCAAAATGTTGCTGCGATTGCATAATTTTTGGGAAAAATTCAATATCTCGAAGACGATTAAGTTTAGGCCTGGCAAACGCATTTCGAAAGTTGTTGAAAATTAAATGTGGGTTAAGAAAAAATAAATAAAATTATTCCATTTAAATTAAGAAAGCTGTTGTCAACTTCCGGTATAACTGGAACCGCCAGCTTATTGAAAATATTTTTATCTTTTAGTTCCCTTCCTACATGAACTTTGACAATGTATACACTTGTGCATTTAGATAATTATTTTCCAATATAATTATACTATCATAAACTAATTCCCAGAGTAATAATAATAATATTCCCTCGCTTCCCTAAATTCCATAACTTAATTATACCTTTTAAAAAGATATTGTTGTCAGCTAAAATATAGAAAATCTTAGATTAAACATCGTTGTTCCTTTCACGCCGCTTGCTGTATCGAAATCCAATTGGAAAAGTTTAAAACTACAAAAAAAAGCTTCTTAAATCTAATATTTATATATTTCGATGGACGATATCTGCTAAATTAGAAGAAATACATCGACAGTTCCTGATAGAAAAAGAAAGAGCAGTTAATTCTCTATAAGAAATCGTCTAGAATATGATAAAATCGAATAATTTAAGAGAAAAACAAGAGATTACAGCACCTTACAATTTTATCTCACAATATTGGAGGTACAAATAATTTTTAGTACAAAGAATCTAATGAAGTTGTTTTGAATTACATAATTTTGAAGAAATTTTAAAAATTACGCAGACAATATACAATTTTATTTTCTGCTCAACGGGAACATCTAATTTTTGCTGCTTTCGTAACTTTGCTTAAAGATATCTGCTGAAGTAGGGGAGGTGGATAAAGAATCTTTTATAAGAAAAGAAAGATATGTTAATTCGCTGTAAGAAACTACATATAAAATATTTATATCAACAATAAGTTAAGAGAAAAACTAGAAACTGCAGAAAGATACAGTTTTGTCCAAAAAATACGATTTACTTAATGCAATCAAAGATATGTCGAAAAATATGAAAGATACTGGAAATTTTTGTAAGTAATTTTGTAAGGAATTAGTAAATAACGTTATGTAGGAAACTTCCCTACAATTTCTTCCATATTCTATTATTTTGAGAGAAATTTAAAATCGTCCACAATAATTCTTAGATAAAACTGGATCGTGTTGCAATTTTTTTATTTTCTCTTAAATTACTCGCTTTAAGAGAATATTCTAGACGATTTCTTACAGAAAATTAACTGGTCTTTGCTTTTTTATTGAAGATTTTTTATCTACCTCCTCTACTTTAGGAGATATGCTTAACCAAAGTTACGAAAGATGAAAATATAAAATATATCTGTTGCATATATATCTTCTGCAATTTTTTGTTGCTTAGAGTTAGTTATTTGTCAACTTTTGCAAAATGCAAAATTGTTTGCACATGTTGCTTAATATTGTATTTTTTTGTCGCATTCAATCTAAAATTAGAAACAACAATAACGTAATAAGGATCTAATCTTTAAATAACTTACAACGTGGCCTCTTTATACAGTCACGGAAAAATAATCTGCCATTTTATTCTCTGCTTTGGCATTATTTTTTTAAAACATCTTTTTCTAAAAAAAGTAAAAAAGATGCAAATAACCACAAAATATTAAGTGAAGGACAAAAATTACAAAAAAGCACATAAACATTAGTGCCAAAAGACTTATTTTTACATAATTCGCACATATTTTAATATAAAACATATCTGCTTATAATATTTATAATAAGCTAAATGCCTAGAAATCCGTATAGTATTTGTATAATCAATGTATGTAATAAAATCAATATATCCAGCCATTACACGCAGGTAGTGTTAAAGCCATCAAACCTATATAGGTTGATCTCAGCAAGAAAAAAATATTGCAGCAGTGTTTGGGTACCGACAATGGAAATAACAACGAAATTTTCAACACAGTAATTTGGAGATTCGTTTTCTAATCATAGTTTCCAAAAACGAGCGGTGTTGCAGTGGTGGAAAACGTCATAATCAATTTTTTATAAAAAACAAACATGTATTTTTAATATGCGAAGAAGAGACTAAAATGTATAGAAAATTATCTCTTTGTTATATAAAGTTCCATATTTTTTTAGAATTTATAGAAAGTTGCAAATTTTTCCACTTATTTTCACTTATTTTTCCACCGTTTTTTTGATTTTATAATTTCATATCAACCATTTCACCAGAAATGTAACAATCAGTTAACCTTGTTTTTTTTTTGTAATTACTAGGTTTGTTAAATTGAAACCCATCTTTGGTCATAACTTTTCTTATGAACCAAAGATGTGTTCCAATGTATATGAATTCATATACATTTTTGCATCAGTTGCGAACAGTTCATTTACATATATCACTGATTCTTAATAGAAAAATCACAAAGACGTATTCCAGTTTTCCGGTCTCCACAGTCTGCCTTTAAGTTTACTAAACTTACTGACCTTAAAAACAAAAGATCTATAAGTACCCTGCCAATAATTTTTACAATGTTTAAATAATTTGTTGCCACGTCCGTACGCGTGAAGGTCAATAGGAAAATCTCCGAGAAGATTGCCGAGTCAACAGATAATACTGTCAAGTCAGCAAACGACAACAAATTGTATAAAAGAGTTCTATAAAGATTGTTCAATACGCTTTTGCAATTAAGTTTTTAAAGGCGTAAATGTGGACTGGAGATTTGTAACTGTCACAGTTAGAGAGATTACTCAAAGGAGAATTATAACTGGCGCAGTCAGAGTAGGATTCCAGCGAAATACGTTCTGGAATTAGTTTTTAAAAACGTAAGTGTGAAGGGCGAACTATAGCTGGCGCAGTCGGTAGGATTCCAAGGATTCAAGAGTAGGCCCGCAGTGCAAATTCAGAAGATCTAAGGTAACTGGATTCATGGTGCCAAAGTCTAAAATTGGCGACCGCATCAACCCCAACCTGGACGCGAGGATATTTTTCCTAAGTACCAGCAACCAACCCCTGCGAGCAGATCCCATTTCCCAAAGCCAACACAAAGAAGCAACAAACCACGATGAGCGGATCACATTTCCCAGAGCTGACGCTAAGAAACAAGAAGAAACCAAAAAACACAGCACAACTAACAATCAACAACCACCAGCAGCAACCACCTACATTGTCTCAGGTGAAGAAGGAAGGAAGAAAACCCCAGGAACAACCTAAGACACCCAATGAAAATAGCAACGATTCTTTTACTACTGTACCTCATTGGAGGATACAGGCTAGAGACTACGAAAATTGAAAACCCAACAGGTAGCTAAATTTTGAACTAATAAATCAAATAGATTTTAGTTTTATATTACAACTATATTATAAATATAAGCAAATTTCTATGCTTTTTATTAATGACTCAAATATTGAAGGAATAAGTCTGTTAATGGCATTAAATGATTAAATAAATTATAAAATAAGTGCTTTAAATTCAAAACTCAGAAAGAAACTCAGAGGATTAATAAATGTATTGGGAAGCGTAATTAAATTTGTTACAGGTAATTTAGGTCACGAGGATGCGGAACATTCTGATCAAATTTTTTCACAATTAAGCAAATCAGAAAATTTTATTATTGATAATCATGAAAGCATTATTAAATGTCTAAAAGAAACAAATGATACAAAAAATGTTAATTTCTTACGAATAACTGATGCAGTAAATGAATTAAATGAAAAATACTATTTAAATTCACGAGAAGAACCAATTAAAACGCAAATACTATATTTACAGGAATTTAATAATAAATTAAGTGACATAGTTCAAATAATTGATTTGGCAAAACTAAATATTTTGCATTCACTACTGATACCACCAGAACAATTAATTAACGAAATGGAACAAGTTCATTTTGAAGATTTCATTCCCTTTTGAAATATTAATGGAAAATGTACATTTAATAGAAACGTTAACCACAGTGAAAGCATATCAAAAACAATATGTTTATGTATTTATCATCCAAATTCCGATAATTGATAATTATGAGTATCAATATTATCAGTTGTATCCCTTGCCCACATTAATCAATAATTTATATGCGCAAATTGAACCAGCATCTCATTTTATTGCTGCATATGATGAAAGATACATTCTTATGAATGATATTTGTAAAATGTTAAGACAAAATGAATTTCTATGTTTTAATCAAATTAATCATTATAATAAAAATAATTGTGAACTGAGAATTGCAACGCATGGTGACGTAAGACATTGTAGTTTTAACGAAATAAATATCGATTCCTATAAAATAATAGAGTATCCTGATGTAACTATGATGTTATAACAGTAAAGAAACAAATGGAAATTTGTGGACAACTAACAAGAACCATATTTATACCAAATAAATTTTTTTTAAAGAAAAAAACGTCTCCGAGACGGGACTCGAACCCGTGTCTTTCGCTATCCGGGCGAACGTTCTTACCGCTAAATCACTCGAGTCCTCCCGTCTGTTTAAATATTTTGTTCCTTGAAATAATCGCACCTATAGCCGGATACGTGTTACACAAACTATTAGAAACACAAGGCAATCTTCGTTCACTAAACCTTGGATTTTAATGTGTAAACTTGGAATTTTTTTCTTGAAAAAAATTCTTTGGTGTATTTATATGTTCACATCCTAAAATAGGGGCAATACAGTCTTCTAGTTTGTCGAAGAACCATATTGTTAAATGGAATTTATCAAAATTGTAAATGTAAATGTAAGTACTAGATTAACGGTACTGTAACACAGAACTATTTTAAAATAAATAATGAACCGCGTATTTTTGAAACGCAAATTAATATTAATAATGTAACTATCGAAAGACAACCGGAATATTATTACAGAATTTAACAACAATTGTGGATAAGAAAATACCCAATTTAGAATTAAATTTTAAGAAATACTATGTAATAAATTATATTATTATAATAGTAATTTTAATTATAATCGAGTGCTTGATCGTAAAACGTTACGATATTATAAATAAGTTATGTCAGAAACCAAGAACGAGGACTGACATCCAGGAGGAAGTTGCATCTAGTGGGGGAAGAGTTGTATGCCCGCGCCCGTGAATGTCAATAAGAAAAACACCGAGAAACACTTGTGTAGGATTAGAACGGAGTGTCCAAACTACATTATTGCAATCTCAAAAGTAGGTTATTATTTTTATTCGGACTTACTTTATATTATGTTAATGCGTTGCATCATTGTCATTGTTTCTTCACCTGTAACCTGTCACTATCGATTTAATAACAACAATGCTCCGTTACTATTTCTATTAAATACCGCTTTTATATTTCTCTTTATTATGCCGGCCACTTCATAGAAATAATAGCAGATAATTCAACGACAGGTTTGCACTGTTTACAAATATTCGCGTCGTAAATGGCGCAACGAACAAGAAAATAATCCGGGACAACAGACGTCGTCCTCTGTTCCGTGAGTTCCGTTGCGACAAGTCCTGGCCGTTCGAGATTCTGTTACAAAATGCCTCCTTCATTGTGCATTCAAGTGCGCGAGTCTGTCATCGGTCGCCTTATTACGAATATTAACGGTAGTGGTAGAGCTCAACGCTGCGCGATGTTGGCCAACATCTCCCATTGTATGAGATAATAGTCGGCCAGAGCGTGTCATTACGTGCCAATTGAAAGAACGTCGTAGCTGATTGGAATTTTTAATAACGAACTTGTATAACGGATTGTAACGCGATGCGCTACGTCAGACCTTGTTTGTCATTGTAAACATTAATCGGTTATTGAATTATATCCGCTTGGTATGGATTGCAATATTCGGGTGGCCTTCTGTTGCTGAAAATATTTATTTGGGAATTTATTTTTAGAATAGACAATAAATTGAAAGTTTTGAGACCTTGATCGAAAAGTTCTCCTCTCCTACCGTCCACTGCATAGAATTTCTAAGCTCATATTTCCTATTGCTTTTCTTTCTAATCATGTTCTTTCACTTTTGGACATTCTTGTCCAAAACTGTTCTTTCCTAACTTTTTAATTAACCTTTTAACCGAAAAGGTTAATTAAAAGTACGGCTGAATTTATGAGTAAAAGGTCGGCAGTGGAATATCAAAACAAAATGTTCTTGAAAAAAAAGAGCTCCTATGTCTAGGTAGGTACTATTAATTAACATAATGCAATTACATTAAGCAATTATCCCTGTTTATATAAATGTTAAGGTGTACTTAATCGCATGAAAAATGTATAAAAAAATGAGGGACGTGGTTTAATGCCTTTTCATTGTTTCAAAGTATTCACTTTAGAACAATGAACTTTTATATTATTCAATTAATGCAGTCAGTCTAAGGTTTTTATTCACAAATTTGTCTTTTTAATATTTAATATTTTGTAAAGTTCGAACGTTCCCTGATCTTGTACTTAATTTATCGCACTCAGTAATTTCATTTGCACCCACTCTTGCTTATAGGACGATCGTAAGATTAGGTTTAGTTCCTAACTTAGCATTGAAATCTCCGGTTACAAAGGTTGCATTTACTCTGCCTGCTTCAATAACTTCGGTAGAAATTGACGAATTAACAATTAATTTATAGCTCTCAGATCTGTGTTTGAATTCCTAGAAAGCTCAAGGACATGCATCAAAATTATTGACAATAATTATAAAATATTTACTGCAGTTATAATAGGACGAAAGTTATCTCTTAACGGTGGGTATTCTATAATATAATTGCATAACACTTCCAAAGATTAATCGAAAACCAAAGTTGTTCAACCGTTCGAAATGGCCACTTTCAACTAGAGCAATCATTCGTATTGTGTTCATTTTCAGAAGTGCTCCTATTACAAAGATTACCTAACCTATGTAACGTAATCTTTACCAAGCTATAAAACCAAATGAAAGGATTGTAGTAAAGTAATAACACAGTATTAAGAAAATCGATTCTTATTTTTTTTCTGTTGACTTAAATTTAATTTGTGGGTATTGAGAAGTTTCTAGTATATATATATATATATATATATATATATATATATATATATATATAATATTTTAAATTTTTTGTTTTTATCTCTAAAT
>JAWQRJ010005774.1:0-10024 GCA_033557515.1 Diorygopyx duplodentatus | reverse complement strand
TCATCTGTGTTATTATCAGTCAGAAATATTGCAATCTCTTCTTTTAATTAAAAAATCCTTCGAAGTACATTGGAACGGGAAAGCCAACGTGCCTCACAATAATATATTCTTCTTATAATATATTTATTATAAGAAGTGCTCTATATTCTGCACCCATGTCATCACACAATTTTACGGAAATCCTTCTTCTTAATGGACTGTTTTTAATAAAATTTACAACTCTATAATAACTTCAAATACTGTTAGCAGATCCTCACTCATTTGTTTTGAAACAAGTGATTGTCTATGAATCATGCAATGTGTCCAAATTGCACAAGGAGCCACCTTTCGAACTAGTGCCTATAGACAAGCGTTTTTTCCTGCCATAGATGGCCCTGCATTTGTGCATAGCTCAATAGAGTTTTCCCACGGAATGTCATTTTCATTAAAGAAATTATCAATCATATTAAAAACTTCGCTTGCTGTAGAATTGCTTTCAATAAATTTACAGAATAACATATCTTCTCTAACATCATTGGACAACATATCTTACATATGTAATCAAATGTGCATCTTTAAGTACATCTATTGCTTTATCTATTTGCAATGCGAAATAAGATTTAGTTTTAGTTTTTCTATTAATTGATCGCAAAGATCTTCAGAAATATCGGAAATTCTTACCACCCTATTATATGCAAGTGGATTTTTTTTTGTTCGGTGTATTCAAATATAAGATTTTGGTAACATCTGCATGCCCCCCTTACAACAATTTTATGCCCCCTAAGGGGACGCGCCCCACAGGTTGGAAACCACTGCAGTACATAGTCCTCCCCCATAACATAATGTTATTTTCATATATACAGGTGTCCCATTTCTTCTAGACTCTATGCAACTTCAGTTTTCTAAATGGAACATGGCTTCAAATAATAGACGATGCAAAAACAATTATGTCCGGTTGCCCAAAACATTTCGTAAAGTTAATCGGAGATCAACGAGCCGTTAGCCAATCAGATTGAAGACTGAATTTGAATTCTCTATCTGATTGGCTAACGGCTTGTTGATCTCCGATTAACTTTACGGAGATGTTTTGTGCAACCGGGCATTAAAGTCCTATAGTTAACCCACAAAACATAAAGACAACTGATCCCTCTCAGAAATTGGTTCAATAAACCTTCGCAAGAAGAGAGCTATAATCACAGGGATTGAAAAGCTAAAAGAAGAAGTTTTCTATTACTATTCATTTTTTGAAATGTTCAAATGTGAAAATGTCTATTATTTTAAATTGGACATCCTATTTTTTTATATTATTATCCTATACAAAATTTGCTGTTCTTGTAACTTCTAGTATCATTTCTTATACCTAAAGTTGACAGTTCAAGAGCTATGATTGATTTAATAAGCGCCATCTTTCGAAGGAAATACAAAAAATTCCTTCCATTCCATTTAATTAAGTATCACAATTTTATATTTTTTGTAATAATTACTACCATAACTTATTAGTAAAAATCGGGTACCTATTTAAAATTGAGCAATTATTTGAAACACAACAATGTTAGTTCTTTTTAAGTTTAAATGAACCCGATTGAAGTTACCTTCAAATCGGATCTCCATACCAAGGGGGTTCAACTCTTATGGAACTCGCATGATAGTTCATATTGTGTATGTACAGAAATACTCTTACTGTAACTGGTACAGTATTTCTTTCGCAGTTTTCATCATTTTCTAGTCGTATTGCCTTAAATACGTTATTTATTTTTAGATCGTGATGAAACTTAGTCATATTGCCTTAAGCAGTTGTCTTTTGCTTTATTTCATAAAGCAATCAACTAAGAAATTAATTCACCAAATATTAATATATTAAACTTTCTATTTTTATATATTTAAATTTTTTCTACTCTGCTGATTCTTTTCTTTACAATATATTTATTTTTATCTCCTAACGTCCTTAGATTTTATATTCTATATTTCATGTCTATTTCTTCAAACATCGCTTAAAATATCAACAATTTAGATCTCTTAGTATTTTCATGTACATACTGATTTGGTATATATTTTCCTGTTGTTGTTAACTTAAAATTTTTAGGGTTTAGTCATGAATTTTACAAGAAAACTTATTTTCTTAACTTCTCTTAAGTGTTTGTTAAATTGCATAAAGTCGAAAGGCAAGATAGAAAATGTATAATACCAAATAATAAGTTGCTTTATTTAAAATGTTAAAATAATAAAGCTTAATAATACACCCTTCAAGTAACACGTTAAAAAATTTCAACAAATGATGCGAATTTGATTTTCTTAAGTTGGTGCTCACGAAACCAGAATAAGATAAGAAGTTACCTTCACTTCTTAAAATTAAGTGACACTTAAAATGTTTACTACATGTCAACGGTCTGACACTTTTTACCCCTTCCAGTTTTGTATTTCCTAACATATTTTTTTTCTTCTGTACCACTACACCGAAGCGAATTATTGGAAAAAATGTTACAATATTTAGAAAAAAAAATAACAATGATAACATTGGTAACACTAATATTTAAAGAAACAATATTCTGTAAAAACGATTTTATTTTTACGATCAGCAAAATATATTAAATGTAAATATGTAAAATAAACAAAACAATATTACAACAGGGCTTTTGTAACAGGGCACATTTAATAAATTTGTGCATTAGCAGACCGACAGTGGTTTTGGGCGACAGCGATAATGTAAATTAATCTCTTACGTTTTTGTTATTGATGAAATTTATATAGTTTAGTTTTATGTACTAAATTTTAAAATTTTACTAATTTTATTTTTAGTTTTGATGTATGAAGTTTTAAGTTCTAAAATCATTAAAAGCTTTGTAATAAATAAACGGTTATTGAGTGTGATTTCTAAATATGACTCATAAAATCATAATTTTCCCTTAATAAATTAGAGAAAGTAAGCAACATAGTAACAATTTTTCTTACATCTTTTGTTCCTTCTAAACGGTTTTTCGCAAAAAAATAATATTTATAATACACCGATCATCACCGTAGGTGTACAAGTTTATATGCCTGGTAGTTATGCAACCAGGTGTTACAACCCACTGTACTTGGTTGCATATCTGACAAATATTACTACGCGCTCAACTGACAATGTACACTTACTACATCACAGTCGGTGCTACGAAGGCTTATAGGGATGAGACATCCTGTACAGATCGGGTATCATTGATTAGTATGAGCCCTCTTATAATTCATTTCAGGAAAAAAATCAAATAAAAGCTACAGTAATTTCACTCCTCTATGATATAAACCTACCTTCCAGGCACTATGCAACTTTTGTTGCATAGCTAGGCACTTGTATATTATTTGACCTGCATTGGTTTAATAATGCCTACATTAAGTTAATCTAATTTTATTGCATTACAATTATTCACTCATTCAAATTTTAAGAACAATTCGTAAATCGATCGATTTTCAGCAAGGTTCCTTCATTGTTAAACAATACTCGCATATCACATGTCTTTCATAAATTTATAAGAAGAAAAGCATAGTCAATATTTAAACAGTCCTCTGAAAAACTCAGCTTTTCGTGAGGAATCTGAATTAATGAGAAATCTTGAAACCCAAATACTCTGAATCTCAAAAAGGATACAACTTTGATTAAGGTATATTTGGTTCAAATTATAAAAACCACGATTATATGTTTTTTTTAACTGCGACTGAAATGTTGCAATATAGAAGCTCTGAAAAGGTTTAGTTTTAGTTTATACTGATCAAGTCCTGCGGATATTTTCTTAAGATTTTATTCCCAAATAGATTCAACTGTAACTAAAAAGTCCATACTTTTAATTTTTAAAGTAAAAATTTTTCGGTTGACCATCAATACAATATAAGCAATATTCTAAAAATAAAGGTGTATAGTACTACTCATAACACGATCTATTGTTTTGTTTTTATGAGAATTATTAATCCAGTACTTGTCTATTTTCCATTTTTTATTTTGCTGGCAAAATTCATTACCAGAGAGTTTAGTTTCAAATACTACTATTGTATATAATTACAGTAGAATCTCGATACCGTGAACAAAATAAAGCAACGCACGTTCACGTTAGCGATTTATTTACGTAAACGGGGGTTAATCTAAAAACGTAAAACGAAATATTAATATAGCAGAAAACAGATTATTTGGTGACAAAAAAGTCTAAAACCATGGGGTCTGTGAAGTCCACATCACTATATTCTGCCCACTGGATTGCAGTATTTAATGCAGTTATAGCGCCGTCCAGTGAAACCTTACTTTCTTGAAGATTCGAAATACTGGACACGACGGTCGGGAACCCCCGTATCGAGCGCAGGTCCCCCGGTAACGGATATCATTTGTTCATTTTGTTCATGTTATACGGTGGCTAATGCGTTTGAAATGTGATTTACGTTATCCAGAGGTTTACGTTATCCGGAGGTTTACGTTATCCGATATTCACGGTATCGAGATTCTACTGTATTCATATTCTATCCTTTTATGGCTTGTTTATTATTATTAGTTTTTGAAATAAATGTTTTTATAATTACAAAAACAATGTAAACACTGCACTATTTTATTTTAAATTATTTTAAGATTACTGTCACTCATTGGTGTAACACCATTCTTGTAATAAAAACATTTATGTATGTACAATGTAGAACTTAGCTAGAATCGATAAAAGTAACTAATTTTTTAACCAAACTATTTATTTTCTTAAGCTGGCGGCCAGTTTCCTTCTTCCATGCCTTCGTACACCCAAGGGACCTACACATGTACGCATCCACAGGAGAGCTAGTATTTAAGGCTTGCTATGGCGCATAGTTTTTAACGTTTCAGTTCATTTCATAAGCGCTTTGAACTATATAATAACTATATTGCGCTAGGGCGTCACTCAACCTCATTTCCATTTCACTCATTTTACGGGCGGTAAGTAGCACCGGGCAGGCATATAGCGTAACCTAGGGACAGCGCAAAGTTACTAAGCGAATTGCTGCAAAAGCGAGTTTAGTTATTTTCGAATATTTGCTTATCGTTTATATGTTAACAGGGTTTTCGAAAGGATGGAAGGAAACGTTTATGAGCGGGGATCAGGAGCCTTGGGTGTTTCGAGGTGGCTTAACTGCTGACTTACAAGTAAGTTTATTGTCACTCAAACCGTTATTCGTCAAGTCCAAATAATAAGTGAAAGATGACAATAATCCTCTTAAGTAACATTGAATGAATATATTCAAACAGTCTCATGAATTACCCCCTATTCTTGCACTTATTATTATTGTCATTCGTGCCAGAGATTATTAGTGAAATAATTATTTTTCGAAGAAAATCTTTAGGCACCATAAGTTGACAGATGGTAAATGTAAAGTAAAAGGTAATGCTTTTCCAATCGTTAGTTTTATGTTTATAGAAATAATCAATTTCATTTTACAGCCCGATGGCAAAAAATGCGTCAGCATTTTTTGCCATCGGGCAACATATTACATTGATTTACTTTACTAATCAAGCCTACTATATTTTTATACTTTTGTATAAGTATACTATTACTTTGACTACCGCAATGAAAAGTTATATGTACATAATTCTACTTTTACTGTTTTAACTTGTGGAATATTTGGAACTTCACCTTCTGATTTATTTACATTTAAAAAGTACTTTAATTATTAGGGAAAGCTATCTACAAAGATATATAAAACAGATTTCGTTTTACAACAGGATTGTTGGGTTTTTGGTCATCAATAATGATAGATGCAAACAAATTCAACAAAGTCTATGTTTGGTAACACACAAAGAACAGAACAACAATAAAATGATAAATATTCAATACCAATAGACATTTTCGTTAGTTGGAGTGGTAAATACAAGTGCACAAATTATGGTAAACAGCAACGTATTGGTAATATAGTCAATACAAAAATCTATTTTCGATCACCAAGGGTACATACTTTTGATTCGTTAACTATAACACACAAATATGCAATCAATACAGCGGTACTGTATTTACTGTATATACATTGGTACTGTATCTATGTTATACATATACAGCAGACTCTACTCAATTGGGAGATATTTTTTCACAATAAATCCATATAAATTGATGCTCAACAAAATTAATATTAATTCGCAAAATAATAAAAAACAAACTAAAGTTCGGAATAAACATACTGTTTTAAACAAAACAGAATAAAAAACGTTAAATTAAATTTTTAGTCAAAAGGTAAGGAGTGATGTTCAGACTGAATTTATGATGATATTTTGGTTATTAAATACAAAAATACATGTCTATTGCAGTTTTCTAAAATACTTATATTCTCTTTAATTCGTTATATAAATATTTTATTTAAAATACTATTATTTATTATAACAGTATTAAAAATAAAATATGCAATATTTGTTTATGGAGGATAGCAAACAGAAATATTTGTATTCATTTATTTTATTTTTGTAAATAAACTGAACTACTACATTTATTTTGTTAACACTGTTAAAAGGTTACAATAGTTTTTAGTGTTCCATAAATTTAGTACCATGTTTATGATCATAACTTACCTGCTTGGTTTTTTAGATCTTTAAAATTTTGGCAAAATTTTAATGATTAATAAAAGTCATGTTCTAAATGTGAACAAATACAATTAGTAATAATTAAAAAATTATTATTATTTATTTTTATTGCGTGTGTAATAATAAATGATACCTGAATGTATTTAATTATCTGTACAAGATTGTGACACAAACTTCGGTTCAGTTTTAATTAAACTTTATTTAACTACAACGTTTTAAATTAAAGAAATTCAAATAATAATAAACTAAATCTTCAATTCTTCCATCCTCGGGCGCCAGATTTTTCAGGGATTACTCTCGACGGTTCGTCTTTGTGGGAAAAACAACTGAAATAAATCTGTGTTTCTTGTTCGGACGGAGAAACAAATCGGAATAAATTCTGTTTTTTTTCGGACAGGGAAACAAATAAAAATAAATCGGTGTTTCTTGTTCAGATGGAGAAACAAATCGGAATAAATTCTCTGCTTTTTTTTTCGGACAGGGAAACTAAAATAAATCGATGTTTCTTTTTGGATGGAGAAACAAATAGAAATAAATTCTGTTTCTTTTCGAACTGGAAAACAAATAAAAATACACTGGTGTTTTTTTTTGGATGGAAAAACAAATAGAAATAAATTCCACATTTGTTTTCGGAGAAGGCAACAAATAAAAATAAATTGGTGTTTCTTTTTGGGCGGAGAAACAAATAGAAATAAATTTTAAATTTCTTTTTCGATGGGGAAACAAATAAAAATACACAGGTGTTTCTTTTTGTACGGGGAAACAAACCGCGATAAACTCTTAAATTTTTTTTCGGATGAGGAAACATAAAGCAGTAAACTTTAAGTTTCTTTTTGGACGAAGAAACAAAAAAAATAAATAAATTCGGTGTTTCCTTTTGTACGGACAAACAAATAGCAATAAATTTGGTGTTTCCTTTTGGAGTTGAGAAACATATTCTAAGTTTCTTTTACAGAGACTGTCGGTCGGAAATCTTTAACTTTTGGACTCAAAGAGATAGTCCGACGGTCGGTATAAACGAGCCCCTCAAAAGAGAAAATGAAATTTCTTAACTCCAATAGTTCTTGGAGTACTACTGCAAGAACTGTTGGAGTGTGGGGCGGAGGTCCGATGGACAAGCACCCCCAATGTTCTGCGGCCGCCTATTGGTAAAACTGGCCGTGATAGAAATACATCTAGTGCAGTGTTCGTATTATTTGACATAATGAAAGTGGGCGGTGTGTTTGCTGTAGAAAAATTGGAATTTTTTAAGAAATTGTTTGGCTGTAGTCGTTTTCTTGGATTAATAAGGTTCAAATCGCCTATGGTAATAGTATATTTGTATACCATGGCTTGTCTAAATATGTTTTCTTGTATCAATAATCAGAAATAATTTATGGCATAAAAGCCCATTTCAACATACACTGGTACCTGCGTATATGACCTCAATCCATTCTTGATGTTTGCACTTATACCGAATAGGGCGTATACCAAACCAACTTTTCCCATGAGAAGTAATGTAAAAATGATTAATCAGTTCTCATGTAAAAAAAACTCCTAGTGATATTATATCTACATTAAAGGGGTTGTAAAATAATTTAAACACATAAAAAATGAAATTTTATTATAGATTTTTAAATTTAAACTCTGCTTAATACTAAAAGACAAAAAGAAAGAAATGATATTCTATTCTGTGGAAGAAGAGTTCCCTTGCAGTAAAACCTCACACTCTGGTATTTTTTCTTTTTCCGTCTTCTGTCACTTTTTACTAGGCTCAGCTGGTTGGTTTGACTTTTATTAAAAATCTGCCCAAAGAACGTTGTTTCTGTCTTCTTCACAGGATGTTTCTAAAGTGTGACATTTGTTTGGAATGTTTGGTCTTCCCAAACGATGCTATTGCGGTTTGTTTGAACTTTGTTGGGGTGGTATTTTTCTGAAATTTTTTTCACATCCATTCATTTTGCAAGGATTTCTTTGGTTAATGAAGAAGGAGCTTCCTCTATCTCTTCCTCCTCTGTGTGTGAGGAGGACACTCACTGAAGAGAGTGTATCCATTCTATTCTGATGCTCATCCTTCTCCAGTTCCTGTAACTATTCAGTGATCAGTTCTTCATTGTGTCCGTCCAGTAATTCTTCCACATCATCATCACATACGTCCAGTTCCATGGATCTGACTGTAGAAACTATATCCTCCACTATAGAGGACACAGATTCGACGTCCCTTTCAGTTACTGCTTGTGGCCACAAATTTCTCCAAATGGAGTTCATTGTTCTGTGGGAATGTGTGATATTAAAGTAAGGTTTCCAGAACCCTCACAGGGTTAATTCTGTCTCAGAGGTTACTAGAAAGCACCTCTGGAATAATACTTTAGTGTAAAGTTTCTTGAAAATACTTATGACCTTCTGATCCATGGGCTGAATGAGAGTCGTATTAGGGGGAAGGAACTTACCAGTAATGAAGTCGAACTCAGGCGTCATCCTTTAAGCTTGGTGGGTGAGCAGGAACATTATCCATTAGGAAGAGAGCCTTCAAAGCCAGGTTGTTCTCCTCTAAGTAACTTTTTATACTTGGCCCAAACACAACATTAAACCATTCGTTGATATATTGCCTCGTTACCCAAGCCTTGCTATTAGATCTCCACATCACAGGCAGCTGACACTTCTGGACATTATGTTTTTTAAATGGCCTTGGGGTTTCAGAGTGATAGATCAATAAAGACTTCATTTTGCAATCCCCACTGGCATTGCCACAGAACAAGAGTTATCCTGTCCTTCATTGGTTTGTGCGCTGGCAATGACTTCTCTTCTTGTGTGATATAGGTCCTGTTTGGCATTTTCTTCCAAATCAGGCCAGTTCATCACAATTGAAAACTTGTTTGGGAATAAAACGCTCATTTTCCACAAATTCCCCAAACTGTTTAACAAATTCTTTAGTGGCAATTTTATTGGCATTAGCTTCTTCTCCATGCCACACAACACTGTGAATACCAGTCCTTTTTTTGAAATTCGCAAACCAACCGTGGCTGGCTTTAAACACCTCACTTTCCTGGCTAGTTCTAGTTTTTAAATTTTACTTAAAAATCAAAATTAGGAGAAAACTAACAAAAAGTTATAGAACGAATATTGTTTACTTCTATAGCACTAGCCCTACTGACATTCAACTTATACAGTGTGACCACGTGAAGCATTGTCATTTTTAAAACGATGCACACGGTAAATGGAGAGTCGCGGAAGGCTGGGGGTGCTGTCATTCAACGACTAAAGGATTGCCATTTTATATAATCTTTGTATTTTGTTCATTTTTCAAGAACTAAAAAATTATTTAACTAATTTAACATGTTTGTGAGTACATGCCATTTACGTTACGAAGCAAAAATCACGTCAGAAAGGTGACGTCCGTCTTCCCTCATGCAGTTTTCAATTCTAGCCTCAAAGCTCCTCCACACTCGTTCTAGTGTCTCCTCAGAGACCAGTTGTATCTCTCTACGAATGGTCTCCTTCAAGTCACCCAAAGTGCGGGGT
>JAWQRJ010005773.1:0-10026 GCA_033557515.1 Diorygopyx duplodentatus | reverse complement strand
TTTTGATATCTACATTAGAGAAATAAAAAGTTTTTGGTGATAGCGCGCACCACTTTTTTTCAATCCTCCTTTGAAATGTGGGAGTTATTTCTGCCGCACCCTGTAGTATACAAATGTATACCATAAATTGGAACAGAGGGAGTAATTTAATAAAAATAAGTTTCTTCTCAGAATTTTGTGTTACATTATATAATAAATACATAAAGAGCTGAAGATTAATATCTAATTGTAATCTATTACGAAAATTCTCAACAAAATAAGTTGACAATACTTACCTAACATATTTTCATACAATTTTGGTTTCAACTTTTTACTTTTTATTCCTCTTGTAGCAGTGGATAGGTTTGATCATAAACACATTAGAGGTACCAAAGACTAATTTATTTATTAAATAATTAATATCAATAATATATAACAGTAATATAAATAGGCACATGATTCAATGCAAAACGAGTGTCGAGTTACACTTAATACTAAAATGTACAATAAAATTATTGAAAATAAAATACAGATCTTCTATATTGCATTATATATTTTGATCGCTTATTTTGAGAGTATCACTAAACCTAGGATAGCTGAGAAATTATACGCAGTGCACAATATAAAAATAGAATTTTCTAAAATAACTAATTTTAGAGCTAAAAAACAATAAGTTTAAATATTTGCTAATCTGATCTGTGTCCACATTTACAATAAGAAGTTTGATTCTAATGTTCTCTATACACAGCCCATCACTTAAATTCAGAACATTACAGTATTTGATAAAAGTTGACATGTATACGTACTCACAATAAAACAATAAATTACGTTAAACTATCCGGATTATTTTAAAAGAATGAGTATGTTGGCACAATTTCCAAAAACAAAAAAAGAGACGTAAATTCAGTATAATATTGTCATGGAAAGGGGACTTGAGAATTAATTAATTCGAGGTACATCAGGATGGCTTTTTCACCCTGCAAGTGTCATATTGCCACAACTTGAGATTTTATTTTGGACGGGAAACTTAAATAAGATAAACATTTACTCTAAGCAAATAAACAACACTCTAAAAACCAACTTAAATTGGAAACTAGTGTTCTCATATAATAAATAAATTTATAATATCAGATTGTTTAGATGAAATTTTATAATTCAAAATTCTACATATAAACCTTACAAAGTGGCAGTGGATTAGCTAACATTACCCTGAGGGAGAATGAAACAAAAATATGAAAAGTGAAAGAACTTAACCCTTTTGCACTAATAAGAGCACCGTCACCAGAAGCATTTTTCAAACATTTAGTATCGATCACATTTTGTTAAGTATATATTATATACCCAAAAGTATAATAATTGAAACTATTATACCTGCAGATGGCAAATATAAATTCAAAATATAGCTTCTGCGATTCGAATATATGTTCATATTATAAATAAAATTCTTTGCCAAAATTTCCCACCGCTTTATCAAAATTCCTAACTTTTGTGATAAGTTAGAAGCAGTTTATGGATTTTTAATTATTAATCCTACCTGTACATACAGCGCTAAATGCGTTGAAATACTTACAAAAATAATTTTCTAAAACGACTTTTTGAAGTAGACTTTGATTGCCGAGTGTTGTACCAAAAGACCATATTTTCGTGATGTGGACCATTTTTCATTGTGCAAACGGGTTAAGTTAATTCTAAATTGTATTAGCATCGTATGTAGCGCCCGGGGCGAATTAATAATAGAAATTTCAGTCTGTTTCTTCGATAAATGTACAATTTAATTTATTTACAATTAAGTAGATTAACTACGTGTCGTTGGAAAGACTGCACTGATCAACAATTTGACTAAACGATTGCTTCGCGATGTTTGTGCTCACCATTTGGATGCTACGGAAAAGTTGGTCTGATGACATGTCATCGGGAAGTCTGGTTAGGAACTGGGCTCCATGCAAAAAGTCCATTTTCATAAGAGATTCCTGATGCAAGTGCAGTATTCCTGAAAACAATAATTTTATGATTTCTACTTACAAAGTGTGCATTTTTTCCTTTTTCAGTTTTTCTTTCTTCAAGTTTTCAAAGAAGCAAGGATATCTATTTTGAAATAGTTAAATATCCAGTGCAATTATAATCAGGGAGTTGGTTTAATATGTGGAGGTTGCGGTTTTTCCTGCTGCATCTAGGCCCCATCGGGCCCCTTGTCAAATGTCAAAAAAAATGCCATTTTCACAATTTTTATTCCATAACTCGAAAATGGCTGGGAATTTCTCTTTGCTGCCTGCAGCAAAAATGTAGCCCAAGACATGCAAAAACTCTTCGGAGTAATAGTGAGAAAATAATTCTTACATAAATTTTTTAAAAATGTTTAATTTGCTATCTAGTTAATTATATATTGCTTTCTGAGCTTTGTTCAACAAAACTTATCATACATGGGGTTATCTAAAAGTCTAGGGAATTTACTGCTAACGTTATGTAGCTGCCTCATTTACAATGTTGACATTTATTTCTTGTGCAACAAACATCAATGGCGGGTTTCCTGCGACATAAAAGTTATTAACATGTTGCGTGGCCTGAAAGGTGGATTCCCAAAACATATGTGTTTCATTTGATACTCTTTTTTATGTCTTCAAAACCTGTACAGGCAGAAGGTCTGAAGGTAGAGCTGAAGGTCTGAATAAACAATGATTAATAATGAACCTTTGGTGTCGATTGACAAAATATTGCTACCGCCTTCACATGTTAAACTCAAGATAAAGTATTCGATATTTTGAAACAAATCTTCCTCAAATTACCTGAATCACACTTCTGGCAGGTATTGCATACTATATATGTTAGCATTTACACTTACAATACTGTATTACCAGAAATTTATCATGTGTTTTTACAATTGATTTTGTCTCTAATACGGAAACTGTGGAAAAGTGAAATGTTTGAAAGTGAGCTTTCTAACAACGAACCAATTGCTTTAGACACAATTAAAGAGCTTATCAATGGATTTTTAGGAAAGCACCATATAGATGGCTATGAGATCCTAGCGCAGAATATGCTTGACTAATTCCACAAAATTGACCTCTTCTCTACCTGTTTTTTCCGAAAAACAATTGGCTACTGAATCGGACAAGCAGGGCGAAAGATTCCATGAAATCACGATGCCAATGGAAGCTCAATTCAAAGGGAAGAAACTGGACGCAATGCTCGGTAAAGTTTGTTGGGGGTTGCAAAAAACATATAAATATAAAGATTGTACCAGCAGCAAAGAAGGAGATGAGACGGAAACGGATGTGCCAGTGAACATTTTTATTAGTCCAGGTGAATGGACTTTCGGATGTTTCTGACCACGAACTCAAACCACCAGTGAAAAAGTCACGAACAAATAATTTCTATTTGAAATATGAATAAATTTTAAACTTCTTTACTTGCTTTTTTTTATATGTAAAGATACCAGTTTCGATCAAGCGATCTTCATCAGTCTTTATCTACAAATGGGAAGAATTATATAAAGTGTAATTAAATTATTCTTTCATTTCCCGGTTGCTTGCCGAACCTCATCATTTTAGTTTTTTTCTTGCTTATCCGCAGTCTCCTTTTTCTGTTATGATGATTACTGCTGTTTTTCTCATTGTTATTTTTGTTAGTCTTCAAAGTTTACTAAGTCTACTAAGTTTACTTAAATTTTTCCCTTTTAATACAGATGAGCGCTTGCTGAAAGTCAATGAAGAGTAGTTCTATTTCCAATCGGTATTCGTGGACTTTTTCCATTATTTGTTTAATAGTGGGAATCACATTGATTGTAGATTTTTCTTGTGTGAATCTGCACTGATACTGCCCTGAAAAGGAATAATTATTCATTTTGCTTGATTTGCTGGTCTTCTCTGTATTAGTGTTGACTTGACTTTATAGGTTGTGTTTAGCAACGTAAGTATATTTTTATGCATATTTGCTGGTCACCTTTCTTGTGCACCATTATAATTTGCCCATTGTCCAATTCTGTTGGTATGAATTCCTCATTCCAGATTCCCTTGATTAGAGCAGTTAATCGTTCCAGTAGCTCCTCCCCACCATACTTTATTAGCTCCATGTTTATTCTGTCTTTTCCTGGAGCTTTGCTTTTTCGGCTCTTATTGATTACTTGGAGTTTCTTGTCGGTTCTGTTAGTAATTCTCCCTCTCCTTCCTCCTCCTCCTCCACGTCCCCTTCTACAGTTTGCTCCGGGTCAATTAATAATTCTTTAAAGTAATCCATCCACACTTTTATGTACTGTTCTTCGTCTTCTATCACTTTACCTTCTCTATTCCTTATGCCACTTCCTTTTCCTTTAAATGTCTTATTTTGTTCCCTAATTTCCTGGTAAAAAGTTAAAAAAGTATTTCAATTTTTGTTCTCTCCTTCAATTACTTTTATTTTTCCATCCATCCAGTCTGTTTTGGTTTTCATTATAACTTTTTTCCCTCCTTTCTCGTCATCTCGTATTCCTCCTTACATTAGTCTCTCCGTGTTCTTATCCATTTATGTCTTGCTTCCGTTTTTCTTTTAACTATATTGTGGTATGCTTCATTATACCGTTCTTGTCTGTTTTCTTTATATTTTGTTCCTACGTGTTTCTTTACAGTCTTTGCTATGCACTCCTTTATTTGTCTCCATTCCGTCCATACTCATACTCAACCTTTGTATTTGTCTCACTAAGGCTTATTATGCTCCATTGCTATATTGTGGTCTTATTCTTTAACATCCTTCTTGCCTTCTGTCTCAGTGTTGAGGTTACCATAAACTGGTCTGACCCTGCACTTGCTCCTCTATATGTTCTTACATCTATTAGTGACGTTTGTTTTCTACTTGTGATTAATATGTGGTCTGTTTGTGTCTATTTTCTTTAATCAGGGGATGTCCATGTTACTTTATGCAATTTCTCTCACGTATTGTATGTTTTCCTGTAACCTGCTTTCTTCTTTCCTCATCTGCGCATTGAAATCACCAATCACCGTGACTCCCCTTCAGGTATCATTTCAATTCCTGCTTTCAGCTTTTCATATAATTTTTCCTTTTCTTCCTGTGTGCTGACAGAAAAAGCAGCATTTTTTCTGTCGACACATATACATTTATTATCGACAAGTTAAAAGGTTTAGCCTCAATCCTTTCTTTCAATTTCCCCATAATTACAAACACTGCTGCATATTGCCCGTTTTACATCCCCTGTATATTGTACTGTGAGGTTCGTTATATTTACCCTACCCCCTCCATCTAGTCTCTTATATTGCCACTATATCTATGTTATACCTTTCAGGTTTCATTACCATTTCTTGAATTCCTTCTGGAGCATTGTTTTGACATTCCATGTGCTAATTCTTATTTGATTTTGTTTGTTTCTTTTTGTCTTGGTCTTCTCAGTCTCTTCTTCTTCTTCAGTTTTCTCGTTCGATTTCCATTGCCATATTCGTCGTCTTCTTCGTTTGTCTTTTTATTCTTTTTTGTGCTTGTTTTTAAGATTTTTTTAGTCGATCTGAGAGGTTAGCGTTTTCTGGCGAATTTTCGTCCACTGTTCTGTTCCTACCTCCATCGTTCTCATCGTTACCCTTTGTCTATCTTTCTTCAGCTTCAGGTGTTTCGGAGCCAATTTCCTCTATTCCGTACACCTGTTCGTTTATAATTAGCTTGTCATACTTAATTGAGGCTCTGTTTCTACGTTTTCTTTCTTCATTCATGTGATACCATACACGAAGGAAGCCATGAAGGTTGTCTTCTATCATTCTGTACATTTTTTGTATAATCCTCATCTATCCTTCCAAGAGCCTTCCAATTTTTTTTTCCAAAGACTTCCGTTTTCTTAGTCTTTAATTTCATAATTATATGTCTCTTCTTATGTTTTCTAAAAGCCCCCCGTCGTTCCACCTAATCTGCAAATCTACTTAAATTTTGTAGTTCTGCGTTTTCAAGAGTAGTGTTATCAATTCAGGAGAAAATAGAACTAATTAAAAAAATTGGAAATGATGTTATGAGAAAACAAATGAGCTCGCAAAATTGAATAGGAGAATCCACAGTTAGGGACATTTTAAAACAGAAGGATAAATTGATGCAATTCGCAGCCTCATCAGACAACTCTTCATCAACGAAAAAAAGAAAAAGGATGAAAAGCAGCACTTTTACGTTTGGTGAGTTAAATGAGAAGAGAGGGAACGCCTGTTTCAGGGCCTATTGTTGCTGCCAAAGCAAAACAATTTTTTAAAATGCTGGGATCAGAGGGAACATTTGACGCATCGTCAGGATGGCTGACAAGGTTCAAACAACGCTACGGAATAAGGGAAATAGGTCTCTATGGCGAGAAATTAAGTTGCGACGAACAAGCTGCTGAGCATTTCAAAGATGATTTTGTACAATTTCTTCAATCAGAAGGAATTTCTTTCGAACAAGTATACAGCGCCGATGAGTAAGGATTGCTCTGGAAATGTTTGCCAACATGAACTCTGACAGTTGAAAGCGAAATCAAGCTCCAGGACATAAGTGCAGTAAAGAACGCCTAACAATAATAACTCGCAGCAATGCTATGGGATCCCATAAGCTAAAGCTAGTAGTGATTGAAAAATCAAAGAAACCGAGATCTTTTAAGGGAACAAGAGCTGAGAACCTCCCAGTACATTACTTCAACCAAAAGAAAGGTTGGATGAACCAAACAATATTTATAATATGGTTTGAAGAAATGTTCATTCCCCAAGTTAGGGAACATCTGGAGTCTCAAAATTTATCCCAGAAAGCTGTATTGCTAGTTGACAACACCTCATCCCAACCAGGAGAATTACAATTGAAATCAGATGGTGAAAATATTTTTGCAAAATTTTTGCCTCCCAATGTCACAGCTCTTATCCAGTCTATGGACCAGGGCGTAATCGCTTCAATTAAGAAAAAATACAGAACGAAATTACTGACAAAAATAATTGAAAAGGGAGATGATTCGGAAACCTTCTTCACGATTCTCGACAGCATTTACGACGTAAACAGTGCTTGGGAGTCCAGAAATCAACATTATTGAAGTGCTGGCGGAAGATTTTGCCAAGAGTGGAAAAATCTTTGGTGGAATCTGAAAAGAAACAGGAAGAAGTTTCCATTCATGACTTAGCGAATTTAGCGAAATCTGTTGCTGATGGAGTAAATGTCGATGATGATAATATCATTGAGTGGATTGATTGTGACACTAATGATGCAGGCTTCGAGCATGTAAATGATGAACAAATTGTAGAAGAAGCGTTAGGTATGAATTTGGAAGAGGGCGATGAAGAAGATGGTAAGGTACAAAAGAAGGTGAGCCACGATGCAGCTTTAGCTCACGTTGAGGGCCTTGTTCAGTATTTAGAGGAAGAAGATGACACATCACCTTGTGATAAAATAGTGCTAAAAAAACTTCAATCCCAAATAAAGAAGAAGTGTTTCAATCCAAAAAAACAGAAACTTTTGACTCATTTTCTAAAGAAGTAAATCTACAAATTTGTAAGTAGTGAATAATTTTATTATTCCTCAAGTAATAAGTATGTTTATGTTACCTATTGTGTGTATAAATTGTTCAAATGTATGTTTATGTTGATTTGTTCCCTTTTTCATAATTTTGTGGATTATCCGCGAAATCGGCTTATCCGCGATAGCCGCGCCACCCAATTCCACGGATAATCGGGAGTTTACTGTTCAACGTACAGTAAACTCCGGATAAATTTCCGATCGCGCGTCACATGAGGATTTTGGTCTGCCCAAAAGTGAAGATTTCGACGATTAAAAATCCCCTCTCTAGAAAATTTCGCTTCGAACGTCCAAATAATTTTTTCCAAAAATTTTGGTTCCTCTTGTAGGCGGACTAGAACCATCTCACAAATGATACATGCATTAATTTTTCACCCAAAATATGAAATGAACCAACCTAAGTCACATAAACGTCAAAATTGATTCATTTTAGGTATAGGGAAAAATATTTAGTAGGTGCCATTTAAAAAAAATAACTTCGTCATTTAGACTTTTCTTATTTCAAAATTTAATTTTGTAAAGAATTAGAAGAAAGTGCGTAAGAAAGTCCCACCGAGTGTATTTCTGAACAGTTCAATGTCTCAACTAATGGTTAATAAAGTATGAATATAATTTCCATAAGTCGAATAATGAAAATTCTATTTTTCGAAATGTTGCTGTGGTTTCACAATTTTTGCAAAAAAGTTCAACCCTTTTCCTATTTTAATACTGGCAGTGCCATTGTATGGTTATTAATGGCAACTAATCAGAACGCGTAGAGTAGTTATACACGCGTCATCAGTAGTCAAACTAACTCTTTTAGGTTAAGTACAACGAAAATTATGATGATTTTTTTTCAGATTTGAGACTCATCTAAATCGATTTTTTGCACTACAATCTTAAAATCTTAATGCAATTAAATATATTAAAACTATAAATATTACCTAATCCTGTACGGAAGAGAAATTCATCTCCATCTCGTAGAAAAACATCCCACACTCGACACGCAACATCCAAGGGCATCGCTTTTGCGTAAACGGTATAGATCCAATCCAACAAGTACATGTCAGGCGTCAAACCTGCTTTAACAAAGTGCATATACAATTTGGGCAAATGATAATTAAAAACCTCATTAAAAGCCCTATAGTAAGCCTGCATTTGCTGCTGGTTGAGAGTGAATGCGGCGATGTGCAACGGTTTATTCAGCAGGTTCGCAAAACAGACAAACGCTTCGTACTGATCCATATTCAATATGAGAATGGCCGCAATGTACGACATTCCTTGCACGTATCCCACGTCCGGTCTGTAGCAAACGTACGCTGCCAACAACGAATGCAGCACTTCGGAGTAGGGACCGCCTTCTTGGAAGATGCAGAGATTCGGAAATGTCCTGGCAATGTCAAGTTGTATAACATCCATACTGCTCTCCTGGTCGATATCGGCATCGGATGGAGGAGGCTCAGGACTGTTCAGTCTCGTTTGTGCACGTAAAAGGCAAATATCATGCAGCTGTGGAGTGAGATTCAAATCGTTTCCTATTGCTAATCTCCAAATCTTGCCTCGAACACTTGAAGGTAAACCGTGCCACCATAAGTCCTTCGTTCTTCTAGCAGAGTACCTGTAAAGTTTTGAAGTGCTTACTTTAGTCCACCAATATGGACAACTCAAGCTAGAGCATCCTTTTAAAACTGTAAAGTTAAAATAAATTTTAGGATGATTAATCCTGATCCTTAATCTAATCTAATTCTTTCATTACACTATCTGACGTGGTGTTTTAATCTAACTTTAATATCATAAAAAGTACGAACTTTCTAAATAAATAAATGGAATTAAGATGCTTACATTGTGTCCCAGTTTGGAAGTACACATTGTGCAAAATACTTGGTGGCATTTGCCAGTTGTTCTTCCAATTGTAGCTGAATTTTTTGTTGCTTCTGTTTGACAGCGTTGTTCTGTGCTTCCTTTTTCTTGGCTGCCACTAAAATTGCTTCATACTCCTCGCGGTGCCTTTGTTCTTCCACCTCATTTTTAGCCGGCAACGTAGGCGGTCTATTAAGAGAATATAAATTAGCAAAACCACTTTTAGGTATCTTGGTACACTTTTATGATCTTACCACTAAAATTAGGCATCTCGTTACAATCTTACCTTTTATTTTGTATTAGTGCAGATGAGCTTGCAACCACAGTAGAATGTTGCGGTGAATGTGGTTGAGTGGAAGTCTCATTTTTTGATTTTGCAAACACTTTCCATGAGAAGACGTTTCTGAAAAAAATTATGATGCAATACATTTCGCACTAATCTACAAAGAAGTAAGTGTCTTCTTTGTTTTAAATTACACATGGCTATCTATGACAAATTTTGTATGTGGTATAAAAGTAATGATGATTTCGTAAAGAGGAAAAGAGAACAGGAACTGAGAAAAGAAGAAGAAGAGACACTATCAACAATTTTGCAGAGAAATAAAAAAAAACTGAAAGAACACCAGATAAAAGAGCAACAAACAAAGAAAAAGAACTAAAACCAGACCTAGAAGAAGAAGAGATGGACACTCTCCTAAGGACACTACAAGACATGAG
>JAWQRJ010005772.1:0-10027 GCA_033557515.1 Diorygopyx duplodentatus | reverse complement strand
CCAGTAAGGGTACAATAGGGGTTCGGGTACAAAATCCGATGAGGGGTATAAATTTCACATTCAGGTCATTGTGATCACGTGACCCCCACCTGTAGCCAACTTCATAGCTGCAACAGGTCTGCTTCAAAGAGGTTTCAAACGGCTCAGTTCCTCTGTAAACAGACCTGTTCGCCGAGAATCTGAGCCGTTTTAGCAGTTCAAGCTGTATAGGTACCAACAGAAACATTTAAAACCTGTTTGAAGCAGACCTGCTACAGCTGTGAAGTTGGCTGAAGGTGAGGGTTACATGATCACAATGACCTTGAATGTGAAATTTACCCCTATGCTACTTCTTATGGGATTTTGTCCCCGAACCCCCATTGTCCCCCTACTGCCCCCGTTCCCGAGACGATGCCGACAAATAAATAAACAAGATTAGCACATTTAATACTATAAGAAATTTTTTGCTGAGAAATTGAATGTTACTACGTTTTGCATTGAGAAATTAATTTTGTACATAAAATGCAAAAATTAAGGAATTTCCTTGTTTGTATTATCCCCTAATTGTAAGTTATTTCTAATTCATGTTCCTAAAAATACAAATATCAAAATCCATCTAAAACTATGCTATCTTTAACAGATTTCCCATCTTTATAGATTTCTGCATCATAATTTTTTTCTCCATCATTTTTTTATGACAGGTCGATTTCTTCTAACTATTGAACAGATCTTAGAATGTTACCGATAATTATTGGATTAGGATGCCTAAAATTCATGGGTTCTTCGAAAAGAGCTAGATAACTTTAATTTCTAAATCAACCTGGTTACTTATTAATTCTATTTTTTTCTTATATCTTGCTATTTTCCAAATGTGCTTCCTGTTTTCCAAACACAGTTATTTTCGTTATTTTCTTATGGTATACTCCTACTTTGAAATCCATAATTAAGTTGAATTTATTTTAGTGAATGTATTGCTAAGAACTTTTAGCTGTAATGTTACTATCTTCAGTTAAACTCATATAACAATGTGCTTTTATAGATTGCGATTCATTACAAATATCTCTTTTACATTTAACTGTTCTAGATTTATCTATGTAGTGATTTAAAAAGTATTGATAAAGTGCATATTGTTGGCAACCATTTTAATAATTATATTGGTCTTAGCGGCAGCAAAGTCAGTTGATTGCTTAAAATAATAACTTCAAAATCCATGCCTTCTAAATTTTCTCATTCGAATGGAAGAAAATTATTATTCCAAAAATTTCAGGATGCCGCTTTACATTTATCCGTGTGTGACATAAGACTGAGTACACATTAAAATATCTCACGACTTTCTCTTATTTTATTTAAACCATGTCATAATGCACAGAGTGTGACCCATTTTAGATGTTTTTATAGGGTATCTCGAAGACCGTAAGAGTTATCAAAATTCTGATAGAGCAATCTCAAGCCTTTTTTTCCCCTTATAATATCGCTTACAAGTCCTCTTATTGATTTCTTTCCTGTTTCATTTATAAATTGAATCATTTCAGCGGTTACTTTGTCTTTTTCGCGAGCTTTTCTTTTCACGGTTCAAATCAATTCAAGTAAGCGAAGAAATGAGGAGGGAGAAAGAAGAACACATTTTCCAGGCTATTGATAAATGTTTATGCGAAAATAACTTGTATTTAGAGATATTTCCCGGATTATCAACCGATGGAGTGTATATAACCGATGGAGCTATATTTGGTAAAGATAAAGGAGCTGTAAAATTATTAATAAACAAATTGGAATCGAAAAACATCAAAATCGATTAATGAATTGTTATTCACTGTTTGATTCATCAACAAAATTTATGTATCCAAGTGTTATCCACGAATCGTGTTATGCAAGTAGTCTCAAAACAGGGAATTATATTCGTCGAACGCATTTCCCCACCGACTATTCAAAGAATTTCTGAACGAATGAGGCTCTGAATATGGTAACATTGTATATTTTTCTCATGCCAGGTGCTTACATTGTGGAAAATGCTTACAGCTTTATGAATGACAAGAGAAAACCAGTTCAAGAAATAAGTAATGATGAATGGTTGTTAGACTTGTGTTTTTTAGGGGACAGTAGAAAAACTTAATCCGTTAAATAGATCATCACAGGAAAGAGAGAATTTAATAATAGATGCTTCTAAGCAATTAAAAGCATTTCACAGAAAGTTTTTTTAACATTTTCCATTGTTTTCAAGATTTCAAGAATTTAAAAATTACTAGGAATACGCTGAACAACGGTCGCTCGCTGGATTTAGCCAAACACGATAAAGTAGTTGAAATACATTCATTTAATGCTAACGTGGACACAGTTTAAGACAATCAAATGGAATTAATTGATTTACAATGCGATAATGAATTACAACACATTTTTTAAACACTATCAAACATTGATTTTTATAGCACATACGTCACAGCAGAAAAAATCTGCTTTTGCATCAACTTATGTCTGTGAATCTTTCTATTCGAATATGAAACTCACTAAAACTAATTCGCTATTTTAAGTGACAAAAACCAGGAACCTCAACTGCGCTGCGCGTCTACAAATATTGAGATTAACTTAAAAATATTCAGTGAAAGGAAAGAGAAACACGTATCTCACTAATTAATTATTATTATATTTACTGATTCATTCTAGTCTATTTTAGTTAATTAGAATTAAAGGTATGAATGATTATACACTTCCGATTATATTGTTTTATTTGGATCTTCTCCTGCATGTTTCGTGCTATCCGGCACGTCATCAGGGACAGCTATAAGGTTTTTTTTTATATTGTGACTTATTTATGACTTTTTATGTTACTTATATTTATAACATATTTATATTATGTTATATTGTGACTTACTTTTCAATTATTGAGTTTGTTCTCGCAATTTTGTTGATGCTGGTCGAATTATTGTTTAGTTGTTATTTTTTTTGTTTATCTTATATATCTTAAAATTCGGTACTTCTATTAATAGCTTAGTTTAAGATGTTTTGTCTGATTAGTTCCGGCGTCAGGTGGATAATGTTCGTACATCTATGCGGAATAATGGTTTGTTTGTGCGAGTTCTGCTAAAACCATGGGTTGCTTCTTTATTATATTAGAAAGAAAAAGTTTTAAACTTCTTTTATTTCTTTTATTTGCTTTATTTGCAATCATAAAATTTAACTACCAATCCTAACGTCCAGGTCGGAGAGCTTTTACAACCTTGACTTCCAAACCTTCAACTTTGACATCACGCTCTGCGTATTTTTAACCAAACAATTTTTTTTGGCCAGTGTTACTGGTCCCATCCCTGTTGAAAAACCAAAATTGAATATCCACAATTTTATTTTACCTCTATCATTCTTCTTGGTTTCTGTAATTACCAAGCATCTACTTCATATTCTTTCTCACATCCCATGTGGTAATTCAAATTTTTATATCCATTTTATTTTCATACCTTGTTTATTTATACACCGTATATATTTTCTTGGTTGCAAAATATAATATTAAAATTGATACAGATCAAATATTTTCATTTTTCCGCCAGATTGTTAATCTGGACTTTTCTTCGATATACTCAATAGGATGTGTTTGTTGTCTCTATTAAAACCCTTCAATTTAAAACAAAATGACCCATGGACCGTGCATCTTAGCCCATTAAAAACAGATTATCAAAACTTCCATATCAGACCACCTTCAAAATGTATTTACGCGTGACGTCATTACCTGGCCAGATCCGGCCGTTCTGTTTGCTGGAAATTAACGAACGGACGGACGGAGGTAATTCTGGCCGAGAATTGATTACACGGCTTCGCTGGATCAATAACACCAAAACCGATACGATTGTTCGACGAATGTACCGCTATGGAGGTATGAAAGACTTTACCTTCGCTACTCAATAGAAGTGGGTAAGAAAAGTTCTTTTTGTCGGAGGCGTGATTATAGACGGTCTAAACAGCAGATAGATACATCATGGACCGTTCTACGAAGCAACTAACAAAAACGAAAACAATTGAATTCATTAGGAGTACAACGGATGGTGAGGTATAGGAAATGTGACCATTAGAATTTTTAATTGAAGTAATTGTGTCTTGAAGTAACTGAGCTGGTGGAAAAGAGATTTGATTAGGAGTAAATGTTCAGTGCACGAACAATAACCAATTCGAAAATTAATAGATAAAATAACAAGAGTGCAATGTCATGAGTCACCTGACTATTAGGAAAACAGAAAGAGAAAGTTTACTACGAAATGCTTTTAGTTTCCAGGATACGACGAAGGAAATAGTAGTAACCATTTTTAGTAATTGCTTATTAATCTCTCTGTTATTTATGTTGCATTATAAGTTATTGTCGTGGAATGAAAATTCTAATTAATGATATATGTAAGTACGTAAGCGTGTAGATTATAAATATTAGTAATAAATGGAGAAAACAGATGGTACACTGCCAACTGCAGAATTTATTTGCCGGTCTGGTGCGACACAAATTTCTAAATTTCAACCTAAACCGTACGTTATGCAAATGGAACCCGAGTTCTACATTTTGTCTCAAATTACCTACAAAAGTGTGGTGTGCCGAACCGGATGTCAACGTGAAAGATTGAAACGGCACATCTGCATGACCAATACTACTTCAGTGTCTTGCAAATTAATGCCAAAGAAGGCATAAACTTTCGTTCTAAATTACATAAAGTTCGAGAACCATCTTTCTTTTGCGGAACGTTACGGTTTTAGCATCTAATTGGAGATAACATTTGAGAAGATTAGCATAAATATGCTATAGATTCTCTTGAACCTCTTTTTATTTCGTGACATTTCTAAGAAAAGAATTTATTTTATTTACATATATTAACATTTAAGTACCGTTCTCTTATGTTTTCGTATCTTTTTTTTTAACTTATGAAGAAAGAGTATGGTTAATTTAAAAAAATGTGGTGTCTTAGAAATTCTGGTCAAACTAAAACAGCTTGTGCCAACGAAATATCCAACATCTGTCAGTTTGGCGACAGCTGCCATTCATTAGCCATTAATTATCTTACACATCCCTTTTTTATCTATTGCTCCTTGCAAGGGTGCGTGTTGCATTTTTCGGACAGACTTACAACACACCTGCTCCTTAGAAGAAGAAAATACATACAATTATGAATTCCACTAAATTCGGGTAGAACATGGGAGATCAAATTTAGGTATACGGCCAGAAAAGATCAAAGTAGCTAATTCCCATTACAACACAAATAGAACATAAAGTTATTGAAAAAATGCAGTGCCAGCTATGTCGTGAATCTGTCGCTACGCCAAGTGGTCGTCGGAGAAATAAGAAACCGCAGTAATTTACGACAATTTCTAGGCGCAGCAGAAGACGTGCGCATAAATACCGCCAGTCGGACGTAACCGAAAAATTCCTGGTTAAAACGTACAACGGATATTCTCTGTGCCCGAAAAGGTCCGATGGCCGGTCCAAAAGAGCTCCGATTCACACGGCCTGCTTTGGCCGTAATGGGGCCGTGTTTAGAGGCTATTATCGTTCTTGCGTCGACGACTTTGCTGATCAATTATCATCTACTAGGACCACCGGCTTTGCAGGGCGCAATACCTGCAACTCGCACCGTCAAACAAGGACCGACGATGGCTAAATATGGTGCAGTAAGTCAGTGGCGTGCTAGAAAAGTCAAGCAATCCGCTAGTGGAGGATTCATTTTTGTGTGTGTTTGCTTTTTTAAAATCAAGCATATTGTATATCTGCAAAAAACACTACTTCAGTTAAAGGAGTGAGGAAAATTACAATGAGACCATATTTGGGTTAAAACAAAAATTAAGTACAGTATTTCGAAACGGCTTTCACTACGTGAAAGCCCAATGCTAGTACTATATAAAAGTACTAAATAAAAAGAGTTTTCCTCGGGCGAATTTGCATATGATTATATAGCAGGTACACCAATTATCTAACATCTTGGTAAACATCTTGTCTTTCTAAGACTTGTTTTATAATTATATTTCATTTGAAAACCCACAGACACTCGTAACATCCGTCTGGCATCGCCCCTTCGGGCATATTGTATACTATCCCCCTGCTTTAAGGTCATAAATCGGGAACAATGTAAAGGATATCGTTTATTAAAACTGCATTTTTCAAAGATCACACAGGTACATTATTAATACTCCATATCCTAATATGTCAAGCTTTATAACTGGGTAGCAGGCAACAACCGAAATCTAATCAAAAGCAAACTTAAAACTCATTTCGGCCACCCTTGACGACTTCTAACCCTAATTCATGACGATTAACGCAAAAATTTAAGCCAGTTCCTGTCCAGTTCCCATTTTAAAATCCCTGAAGAAAGACGATCACACTTTCGCACTAGTTTAAAATAAGTTTCACACCCTTTTTGCTTCTTTTCAACTTAATGCTTGAGTAGTTGAGTGCTTGAGTAGTTGAGTGCTTGAGTATTTTCTTCTTTTGCGGATTAGCCTATATACCGGGTGTAAAAACTAAGGTGTTACAAGCTGATATCTCACAAACAAGGGATTGTTGAGAAAAATGGTTCCCACAAGAATTATTTGGTTTCATGGGGGAAATGCCATAGCATTGGTTGTTTTTTATTTAGTGGAAGGACATTTCTGGGTCAACTTTGTTTATTTAAATATGAACATATAGTTTTAATAATGACAACACATTGCACGCAAAGCAGTAAATAACTTTTGTCTGAAATATTTTCGTCTCATATCTATCCGTTCATGTTTAAGCAGTGAACTGCAGTGAAATTGACAGGTTTTTGAAACTATTGCGTACAATGAATGAATTTGAAGAAGCATTTTACATGTTCTTCATTTTGGGTGAATGTCGTGGTAATTACCGACATGCTGCAGAAATATTTAATGAGTGTTATCCAAATCAGTCACGGAAGTGAATATGAACATATGAATATCTTCATCTGAAGAACTGATTTCTTCACGATGGATGTGTTAGAGCAAAGAGAAATAAACCTTCGACGGTAACGAGTGAGGAAAATTCTATTAATGTTATGGCGTATGTCAGATTACATCCCCATGCAAGCCCGAGAAATTCGAGACAAAGTATGAGTGTGAGTTCTGTAATAAATACTTTACTTAATTCAAATTTCATCCCAATCATATGTCCATAGATCAAGACTTTCGCGGAAATGATCACTTAAATCGTGTTAACTTTTGTAATTCGAACCTGCGAAAAATAGAGTTAAATCCTTTTTGTTTTTTTTTCAATTTGATGTTTTCGGACGAAGCTACATTTACGAATACAAGACGCTACAATTACGAATTTAATAGGCATAATATGCACCATTTGTCTAAAGAGAATTGTTTCAGGTTATTAGTAATTGCGACCGATCGCGTGAAAATTCGACGACGAAAAGATTAAAACGATACCTAGAACTTAAATACCATTTCTTATTACAGATTTAGAAAGAGTGGACAATTTTCTATCCGACGTAATTGTTAAAATGTTGAAATTGCTATTTTCCCCTACCCAATTTGCAGAATAAACTAGGCAAAAGACAAGTTGTGCAGTGTATTATAATTAGCGTAATTGCTATCTGATGGCGTGAAAATTCGTCCAACGAATAAAACTCTGGTTCATATACTATTAACATTGGTCGAAATATTTGACTTAGCTTTTGTTTTATAACAATCCAAATATTGACCATATTTGGATTGTTATAAAACAAAAACTAAGTCAAATATTTCGAAGAATGTCACCGTACCGTGCAATGTACACCGTTGGATTCGTAATTTTTTTCTGGAGTAATTACTGGGAAGACGACCCACGAAAACTCACTTTTAGGTGCGGAAAAGAACAAGCTTTCTCGCGGTACAAGCAGATTTAACATATCTTTAATTTTAAGAAAGTTATCGCCAAAAACCTCTTGTCAAGAAACAATGTATAAATTTTATGGCTGGGAGTTTTATGGATATCGTAACGCCGCGCCGGTATTTCGTACGGTTATTTGACGAAGGACAAATTTAAGGTTTTCGTCCGTTGTTGTTGTTCGTTCATTTGTTCTAATTTTGACATAAGCATTTTAAAACACATCACTTTTAGTTATTTAAAAATATTATGTTTTTTGCTATTATTGAGAAGTTGCCTAACTTCTTTCCAAATGATATTGGATTATTTGAAATCACAACTAATTCTGAATATAGGCGTAAATATTGTAAAATTCTCTTTCACATTGTATGTAGTAAATTGGTTTGGCAAATAAATCGAAAAAAAAATTGCAAAAGAATTTTTTACAAATACAATTTTTTAAAGTTAATTATATATTAACTTTAAAAATTATAAAATTAAAATTTAAAATTAAGTATATATAAAAAATTAATTATATATAATGCAATTATATATAATAAAATGTGATAAAAATAAATCCTTTATTAGTCGAATGTCGAAAATGCCTCAGATGCTGCGTGACAGTCATTTAAGGTTAAAATTGAAACAGCAAAGATAATTTACTGTAAAGAACATTTCTAAGGAAGACAATGATTTTCATTTACTTTCTACTGGAGATCACTCTGGGATAAATGGTACTTAAGCTAACATATTTTTTTTTGGGTAATGTAAAAGAAATGTCGTGAAGTGTATACTGAAATGACGGCAAAATATGTTACTGAGTAATATTTCGAGCCATGTTGACCTGAAGTACAACTGTGACTTTTATCCAACAGAATTAAAAAGTTTATACTTCAAAATGTTTGGAAGGACGCGAAAAATAGCCTGATTGGGACAAAAGGAAAGTTAAAAAAAAAAGGAAATATGTGACAGAAATAGTAAAAGTATTGGTTATAAGTTTAACGATAAGGCGTTGTTAAGGAATGAGATTGTAAATAAGTTTGAATTTTAAATCTTTTTTTCTCTAAGAAAAAAAGGTTTAATTTTTTTTTTAATTTTTCTCATAGGGAAGGTGCGATAATATCACAATCCAGTGTATCATCTATTTAATGCGTGGATAGGTAATCTGCCTCTATGTGGTAATTAAAAACATTAATACAATAGGTCACTTGAATATATAGACGTAGCAGAAATAAAAGTAGCATAGAAATATGGTGACAACTCTAGACATAAGTGGTGATGGATTAATCATTACAAGTAGTATAGATTCAGTAGTAGTATAAATTTACTATACGCTGCTTCCCAGGGAGACAACAGTTTTGTGATTTTTTTTTCCTTTGGATTGCATTTTATATTTTCATTTTGCCAATATCAATTTCTATATGCGGATACCCCGGAAGCATTATTATTATTATATGATTAAAATCCATCCTGCTTCATTTAAACCTAGCGTGTTAAATGATTTATATTTCTGGGTCTCTATTTATATATTTCACGATTTATATTTTAGGGTCTTAATTTTTCTTTTTTTTTATTTATAACGTTATTTTATGATATATTTATTTTTTCCAATGATACTGAATAAAAGCAGGATAAATGGTTTTTATTAGATTTCTACGTAAATGAAACAACACACAATTTAAAATTCAAGAGTTATAGTTAAATTTACTAGAAATAGCGCCCTCTATTTCTAGTAAATTTGATGATGTCAGACGTGAAACGCTGAATAAGATTGGGAATGTTCTGGTTTCTAATTTGGAGTCGCAAATGGAATTTAGTTTCTCCCAGATTACTGGTAGTGATGTAAGAAGGGTGATATCTGAAAACAAATCGAGGGCCGTTGGACATGATGTAAGCCCTATTGCTATCTTGCTTGGGTTGGAGGGCATTCTCTCGGTTATTGTGCATTTATGTGTCATTAATAATGTCATTAATGTGTCACTATATACCAAAAAATGCCTAGTTTTAAAACAAAGTTGTAAAAGTTTTAAAACTAATTTTATTCACGTTAACCTTGGACACATTGTATAGTTTAGAAGTTATTTGCATTTTTTTGCAAAAAATTACACTTGAAACAATGATTTGAAACTTTTTTTTTCTAAAATGAATAGAAATAGGAAAATTGTTGCTAACAGACGGACATACAGACAGAAAATTGGTGGACCGACCAATTGCCATAAATGGCACTATTAGTCTTAGAGT
>JAWQRJ010005771.1:0-10027 GCA_033557515.1 Diorygopyx duplodentatus | reverse complement strand
TTTTATAGAATCTGGTTATTATTGTGTTTTTTCCCATTTTGTTGAATTTGACAATTTTAGAGTGTTTTCAATATTATAAGCTTTATTGCATTTTCCGAGTTTTAAGGCTTTTAATTTTGTTGAATTAGTTGATTTTACTTTTTTTTTATCAGTATAGTCGAATTTATTGTTTTTTTCATTTTGCTATTTTTCTCGATTTGGCAGATTTTGTTACATTTTCATTTTGTGGAATTTGTCTAATTTTACGGTTTCTTCCATACTGTCGAATTTCTTGGTCCTTCGTCGAAGTTTTTCTCAATTTTATTAACATATATTTGTCCAAAGTCGCACCGTTTAGAGCAGGTCGGGAGGTTAAGTGAGAGAAAGTCGTGTGAGTGATCCACACCAGTTGATTACAAAAATATTCAATTTGACACCTTCTAAAAGCGAATCTTACGTTGGTTTTCTTCAGTTTCATCCCAGAATCTAAATATACCGCGATATTTTCGAAATAATTTCTAACTAACTAATTAATTAATGTTTTTTAACTTAGTTAAATACATTTTGATTCACTTTGTCAAGATAATCGAATAATCGACGAAATTTTAAGATGAACGTTTACTGCCGTGTTTTAGATATAATATACACCTAGTTAAACTCTAGGTTTCAATTTATTTTATTGAAAATGAGATTTTAAATAAAGGTACTGAATTACAACAATTTTACAAAAGTGATTTTTCTAATTCATTGCGTTTCGAAGTTTTCGTAGCGTTTTCTAGTTACGTTAAGAAATAATAGTTCCGCCACTGCCTACACGTAGAAATATTAAAGCTAGTAGTCTGAACATTTGAATTTGAATATGGGAACTAAAAAATAAAAATATATGTATTCAATAAGCTGGTGGTTCCGGTTATACCGGAAGTTGACAACAGCTTTGTTAATTTAAATGGATTGACCCCAATTTTAATTTTTTTCCTTAATATTCATTTAATTTTCAACAACTTTTGTAATACGTTTTCCAAGTCTAAACCTAATCGTTTTCCAGATATTGATTTTTTTTGCAAAAATTATGCAATCGCAGCAACATTTTGAAAAATCGAATTTTCATAATTAGACTTATGCCATAATGTTCATACTACATTAAGGATTAGTTGAGACATTGAACTTTTCAGCAATACACCCCGCGGGACATTCTTACGTACGTTCTTTACAAAATTGAATTTTGAAATAAGAAAACTTTAAATGATAACAGGTGTTTTTTTTAAATGGCACCTACCAAATATTTTTATCTTGTCGAATGCAGAACTAAAATCCTCGTTAAACGGCATTGGGTTTCCCTATACGTAAAATGTGTTATTTTCCGATTATTGTTTTCCGAGTTCTTGCTGTAAAAGCGATCCTTTGACAATACATTCATTTATTGTAAATTGAGTTGCCTACCAATTAGTTATCAATTTTGACGTTTATGTAACTTGGGTTGGTTGATTTCATATTTAGGGTGAAAAATTAATGCAATCGAGTTATCAAGATATTTCACATGTTCCATATCAGAATTTTTGATTGGACTCCATTGACAGTTGCATTTCGAGTTTGATTCGGATCTAATGCATCAAAAGCTCCTCGAATTCGATTTTCCAATTCTTATTCAAACAGCTTATTGAAAATATTTGTGTTTTTAGTTCCCTTCCTAGCATTTTCAAATTCAAAATAATTTCTAAAAATAGTTCTTATCCGTTCTCTATATATTTCTAATGGACGGTCTACATTAGACATCCTGTATGCCCAGGTCTATTTGACGCCGCAAATAAATTTTGTTGCTCTAATCACATTTTCATTTTCCATATTTTTAAGTTATGTCACGAAAAAAATTCTTGTCAAAACACAATCCCGCTTTAGAAAAGTTCTGTAGCCACTGATACATTTATTATAGTGCTTTGAATTTATTGATTGTAAATCCAAGATATACCGAAACAACGTTTATTATTTATTCCCAGGTAACACAAAAGGTACCTCATGGAATTAATGAACTGCTAGCTGCACATGTTTATGACATTGAGCACGGTTTATTGCGTTGATTTGCGCGTTCGACACACTTTACATTTTAAACTTCAAGGATTTTATGAATGGAACTGGAAATCGGGAGGACAATAATTCTTCCCCGCCAATACACACCTTCTTCCCCCTTCAAACTGTTTTAGAATAAAACTTGTCCGGAGCGCTCAGAACCGTTGTAGCCTTGTTGAGGTACGGTCGCTTCGCGTGTCGTCTTCAACAACTTCTTCCGACTCTAACTTTGAACGTCAATGATCACCGAAAAACACGCAAACGCACAACGGTACAGTTTTAGTGCAGTTTCGCTGGATGTCAACGTGGAGGAGTATCGAAATTTGAAGCGCCACTACGACATGTGCAGGTTAGTCTCTATTGTTATAGAACCGGATTTTTATTTTTTCTATGCGCTGGACGCAACGTTGTCGATGTGTGAAATTTCCTACTCACTGCATGAGTGCAGGATTTATGGTCTGGTGGGCAAAAAATATATAACGCCACTGGGTTTGGTTTCGATTTTACGGTTTCTGACTTTAACGTTTTATAAAAACGCAAATAGGCATGGATGTTATATTTTCGAACAGGTGACTTGATCAATGACTAAACCAGACAGGTGTCTGAATCATTGTTTCCTCATTTCGAAATTTTATTGTTTGACGGTGATGCGATTGTAACGTCCTGTTCCAATGTATGCAAAACAACGGTGAAGTATGTTAAAAATGAAAAGGCGGATAGTATTATCCGCACACATTATTTTGTTTGATAGGCGCGGTATTAAATACAAACTAACTTTCTAATTATTTGTCGGTAATGATTCATCATTACACTCAATTCTACGGCAGTAAACGTTCATTAATCTCCCAATAATAACGACATAAAACACTGTTAATTGTTTGTTATTGGTAATTGCACAATCATTATCAATTATAGTTCTTGATTGGAAATTTCTAACGGTCACGGTGTATTAGTAAAATAAACAATGTAATCGTTTGCAGCAAGTGTACGGCTATTGGCTATACGTCATGCAAAACATTTTAAACGTTCAGAAATCTGGAAATTCCGAAACGTTTTCTTTACGTGCTATTTAGTGTGCCATAAAACATTAATGCTATTAAATTTTATTTTGTTTACCTAATGACACTTTTTGAATCGGAACATAACTTTAATGAAGTTAAAAAAACTAATATTTTTTAGATGCCAACTTGTCAAAAATACTGGTGTGAAGTTAGCAATAGATCTCAGCCATAGATTAAAAATTTGAAACAGCGGGGAATGCTAGTCAACTAATTTTGAAAATCTACATCGCCGCAGTAGGGGGTAACCAACCCCCAAGTGAGTGAAATTAATTTTAACAAACTTGGGCACCTTTTATTGGAAGTTTTCTATCAGTCCTATATTCGGCACACCGTAAAGCGCCCAAATCAACAATAAAAATGTGGAGACTCGGACCGGAAGTTGATTAAAAAAAATTCTCCGTGACATTACTTTTAACACACTTGGGCACCTTTTAACGTCGATTTTGACAAAGTTGGGTATCTCTGATTCGAAAGTTTGTATGTGCATTGGCTTTAGCGTGTTCAAAGGTATGGGAATCAACAATAAAAAAGTGGAGACTCGAACCGGAAGTTGTTTAAAAAAGTCTCTCCTATAATAGCACGAACGCTGGACTGCCCGTTTCAAAGTTGGTTTTTGACAAAATTGGGCATCTCTGATTTGAAAGTTTCAAAGTTTCAAAATTTCAAAGTAAAAGCATTGAATCACAAGCCTTACCATTAAAGTTCTCTTCAAATTTGCGAAGCCATTTAATTTTTTTGGATTAGCTTCTATTGGTAGAAAAACTGGAAATGTTAACCATTTTTAACAGATTATTGTTTGCATTGAGAAATTTATGTCAGATTTTTTTATTATTTTTATTACTCCCAGAATAAGCTAATTTGCCAAGCTATATCAAAATTTTACTATTAGAATAAGTGCTTTATTCAACAGTCCATGCAACGTTAAATTTGCACAGGGTGGCCGATGTTTCACTTTACAAGGCGTTTATGTTCAAAATGATTAATAACTGCAAAGAAGAAGGTTATATAGCAAAACAACATCTCTTACATTACACAGCGGAAATATCTATGACTTAACTACGTTTATGTATCAATATATAACACTTGTTCTGCAATACCCTGTTTATATCTTTAGGCTTTTACAAAGTTACTAAAAATATTCATACACGTTTGGGGGTTGATGTAGATTTTCAAAATTAGTTGACTAGGATTCCCTACGCCTGTACTGATAGCGTGAACGTTGTTTTTTTTGCATTTACTATACCAAATGCCGCAGTATGAAATTTTTAAATCTGTGGCTGAGATCTATAGCTAACATCACACCAGTTTCAAAAGTGCACTAAAAAGTAAAAAAATTGTTGTTTGCTAACAATGTGTACAAAAAATACTTTTTTCTATAACTGTCAAAAATTGTCTCGATTTGCGCATTATTAAAAAAATTAACCATTTAATGTCTTATGTTAGTCATAACTTATTGGATTTTCAGGTAAGGTTCACATGAGTAGTAGTAAAACAATAACTTTTTTTCTACTAATGCCTTAAGACTTTCAGTTGTTAATATAGCAATATATGGCATACAATGTAATATGAAATCAATGAAAAAATAAATAATTACAATATAAAACGCCTGCTAAGGAAAATCACGAGTAAAGCAGAAAGAACAGAATGCGTTCAGGGCAAAGTAGAATTTCAAATACTTGAGTAATAATTCTTGTGGCCGATTCTTTATACTGAACAGATGGCAAATATAAGATTAAATTCTGTAATAATTTACCACATTTCGTGATCTAAAACGATTCAGAACTTCAGAAATGTTGAACTTCAATATACATCGATCGATATTTCTTAGGCATCGCACATTTTGTTGACATTTTGCACCGTATAATAATCGTCTACTTTATAACTAAGAATACAATACATTCGGAGCAGTCGTCAACCTTCATTATTGTGATCATTACGAACATAACTCGTTATTATACAGAAATGTTTGAACCCATCGCTTTTGTTTTTTAAAACCACATAAAAAAATGATTATTTACCAATTTCTTGGCTTTCTGGTCATCGCCACGTTAAAGAAGGTTACATGTATAGAATGTAATTGTTTGTAATTTTTTATGAACGGTAAAATGAACGGTATCTGGCAAATATTCTCAATTTTTAAAAAACTTTGTACAAAAATTGAATTATTTTAAAATTGCAATTTGGTGGCAAACTTAAAAATATTTTATTGCAATTGCCCGCTAGAGGGCGACAGTCAACTTTTTTTTCTTAAATAGGATTACATATTTTTTATGCATCTATCTAATAAAGGATTTTTTTCTCTTTACGAATATCTAAAAATATCGTAACATTAAATAATATCATTTGCGAGATATATCACTTTTAAGAATCTTATTTATCCAACGGGATTTATTAACATAATTCTAAGTAGGCCTTGTTTGTTTGACAGATAGTTTGTTTTCTTGGTTAATTACATTGCAAAGACACTTCGCAATATCTCAATGGCGCAATACAATAATTATTATACTAACGATGAAAAAATGGATATGTTGAAAATCTTTATCAGATGCAATGATAAGAGCGCAGATGCTTTTGTGATGAATCAAAACTTATATCCAGATAAACGACAGCCACACGCGAGGACTTTTGCCAAACTGAAAGCTAATCTACGTAAGACGGGTACTTTTAATTGCCGCCTTCGGGACGGAAATTAAGGATTTAAATTTAAGGATATTCGAGAAAACGATGAAATGCTAATTTTGGGATACTTCAGAGCATATCCACGTAATTCGATACTAGAAGCTGTCTTCGAACTTAAAAATTATAAAATATTTAACGTTTTGAAAAACATAAAATGAAATCATTACACAAAATTAAATCAGTGCAAGTAAACAAAAGAGTAATTTTTATTTTGTTTTCAAGGTACTCATTTTTTTCCTCATTCGCATAATAATTATTGTTATTTTATGCCGTTGCAATGTAGTTAATAAATAAAAATACTATCTGTCAAACAAACAAGGCCTACTTAGTATTGTGTTAATTAATCCCGTTGAATAAATAAGATGCTTAAAAGTGATGTATCTCGCAAATGACATTATTTAATTTTATGATATTTTTAGATAATCGTAAAGACAAAAAATCCTCCATTAGATAGATGCATAAAAAATATATACTCCTATTTAAGAAAAAAAAGTTGACTATCGCCCTCTAGCGGGAAATTGCATTAAAATACTTTTAACCACCAAATTGCATTTTTTCCACCAAATTGCAGTTTTAAAATCATGCAATTTTAAAATCATTCAATTTTTATATAAAGTTTTTTATTCTATCTTGAATATTAACGAAGATATAAGGTTGGCCCTGAAAATACAAACACACTGTATATGTATACAAGGTATACACACTGTATATGTATACAGTGTGTCCCATATTTAATCCTCACCATTGGCATATCGAAAACTATAAGAGTTACAGAGTCGGTTAAATGGGGAAAGTTGTAGTAAATTTTCTGCTAAATTTAAACCCGCCGAGAAATCATGGGCAACTGCGACCGTTTTTGAGAAACTTCGAAAAATCTGAAATTGATCGATTTCTAATTTTTGGAATATTTCGAATGAGAAGAATCGTATTGATTTGGAACTTGCACATTATACAAGCAACTTTTTGAGGAGAATATCATGGCGCAATGGCTTTTTTCTTGGTGTTTTAATTTAGGCTACAAACTTACTTTTGCTTTTCTTATGGACGCCGTATTGAATTTTTACAAATTTGAGATCTGTATTTTGTTCCCTTTACAATGATGTACCATAATGTAGCATTTATTATCACTTTTCGTTTTAAACGAACATTTTTTTTCACCTGGTAGGCCATGATTTAATACGTTTAACAATTGACAGCAGCGAACGCTTAGAAGAACTGTCAGTTTATTTGTAAGTTTGTTGCTGTGTATAATTGTGATTAATGATAATGCAATGCGCTATACTGGCATTGAAAAATTAGAGATATTAAAAAAAAAAATATTGAAAAATGCGCTATACTGATATTATTATTAGAGCTTTAAGTAAGAGTAATTATTTAATTAATTATCTTACTTCCAGCAAACGGGGCTGTAACAACATCAACATGTTCAGCACGTAATTTCTTAAAGTAATCTGACACTGACGCTCATAATTACATCATTGTACTGCAGTTTATAAATCCTATTACTAATTAAAATAGTTCAAAGGGATTCAAAACGCTTTATAGATTTAAAAGTCGATTAAAACGTTAATAAATTCCCAGATGTAAACAACGCTGGTTTGCCCACCGGCAGCTATATTGGAAATGATTGCGGTTAAGCCGTTGAAATGCCTAATTGTCAATTGCATTATTTAACCAAATTTTCATGCCATAACATTTGTTCATTTAAATTGATCTTTTATTTATGACTAAACTGATTCTATGACAAGTTTGCACTGTGCAAATCGTTAAAATCCTGTAAAATAGATACTTATTTTAGGGGAAAATAAGCACTTATTTTAGTAGAAAATTGCCCAAAAATTAACAAAATAGCAATAGGTACATAATTTTACTAAATAAAAATAAGCAAAACTAACTTCTTACTAACTAACTATACTTCATTCTTGAATACTCAAGAATAATCTTGTGTATTAATTATTAACTGCAACATGTTTTACTATCCAATTTTTGTTAATCAGGTATTGTTCTCTTTTAATTGTTCAAAAGAGATCAAAAATAATCAAAAGAGTTCAATATTTTATTTTCTAAACATAGTACCATAGTACCTGGTAGACTGAGATCGCTCGGAGGTAAAAACAAAACATGTTTTGTTTTTTCCCCCGAGTGAGCTCGCTTGGTTTGGCAGCGCCATCGCATTTCACCAGCGTTCACCACACGATGGTCCCTATTATACGTATTAACGTATTATAATGACCAAAAGCTCATTTTATATCTCAAAACGATTTAACTGAAAGTAAAGACCTATCTCGCTAACGCTTTCGTTCCCGAGATGATACCGACAAATAAATAAACATACAATTTTAGCTCGTTTAGTAGTATTAGAGTACCTGGTAGACCGAGCTATCGCTCGGTCTATCAGGTACTCAGAGCTTCGCTCGGACTTTCAGTATTCGTTTCATCGTGAAATTTAAAACTAACATTTTTTAAATTCTTACGATACTGGTGGCGCCATCGTACGGCCCTAGTAGCCGCGTCCGTGCATAGTATCTCTGTTTCGCTGCCCGCCGATAGATAGCAGTTCTGTATCGATCTTTTCCGTGTATTTTTCTCGCAATTTTTTTAATTTACGATATAAAATGAATTTAGTGAGCGTCGAGACATATTTCAATAAATTCGTGGCACCGGATTATCGATATCCTGCAAATATCGGCCGGCAACTGAAAGCCGTTTTCCCGGGCCGAGAAATTCATACATACATATAAACATACATACATACACACAAACAAGATTTGCGCGTTTAAGAATATTAGATTTAAAAAAATATTAGGTTCATATTGGAAGATACACTTTCATAGATTTTGATTTTTGTACATTTTCATGCAGAATATGATGACTGTCAATAAAAATATTTTTTATAATTATGTACAAAGATCCTGCATTAAAACAGTATTTTTTCTGAATTCCGCATGGAAAGAACTATAAGGGGTAAAATTTTCAGCTATCTATCACATGTAGCAACCGAAAAATAAAATTCTACAGTTCAAAGCAGACCCATAAATTCCACTTCGAGATGACACTTTTTTTTTGCTGTACATCCATATGCCAGGTCTCATTTAAAAAAATATATAAGTCACAGTAATTCATAATTTCACATGCTTTTCTAACTTTATTGGAACTGTGTTTGCTGAAAATTTCAGACAAATCGAAGATGGTGGGTTACATTTTGAATTTTTTTGGGGGTGATTTGGCATGGAATGACCCTCCGTTCTATTCATGATGACGACACCTGCTCCTTTGTCTGCCTTGAAATAAATAGCATCAAAAGTGTTGAGCTTGTTTTTTATGTTCTTAATTGCTGATATTATTATATTTTTAAGCTGTTTGTTTGTGAAGATTTGAAATTTTCCGTTGTTGTATTTTCTGTTCTTTTTTGAAAAATATTTTTAGGTCATTTTTGATGTTATATATGTGTTCGGGGTGTCTACGGGTAGCAAGTTCAAGTTCGACGCTATTTAAAAAAAGATAATTTTTAGCGGGGGGCCGTATTTGTAGCTCATGTTAAGTACATCGATTTCATCCTAACTTAAGTTTATGTTAGTGAAATTTTTAAATTGGTTATGGGTAGATTTATTTGTTGGGGGAGAAGAGTTATTATTTGAGAGCATCTGTCGCTTACCTAAAACGTGGAGTTTGCTCTTCATTCTTTGGCGATCTTCGATCCAGATGCAGTTAAGTTCTTCTTTTATTTTAATGATGGTGTCTTCTATTTCGAGATGATGGTAAACTTCTCTTAGTTTTCTATGTAAGGTTCCTAATTGAGCGTTGGTTTCGTTGAGTTTCTTGAAGTGTTTTCTTTTTTCTGTCTGCATGATATTTCTTGATAATCGTAATTTGGTTGTATCATTCAGATTTTTTGCCTTAATTTTGGTGAAATTAGGTATTATATTCCTTTCTTGGCATATATTAATGAAATTGATTAATGAAAATTAAAGAAATTGTTGTAATCCTTTTTTTCGTACCTATTAGGAAAAGCATTCCGATATAAAAACAAAGAGTTTATAATCAAATATTTACATAAAAATTAACCACCTTAAAGCACTCTGATTTAAGAACCTCAAAGTTTGATATGAAATCAACAACCATCGGTTCCGATATTGTAACAATTTGGGAAATCTAAAACATTCAAGAATAGATATACCATCAATATATTTAATTTGAATTGAAACGATTTCAATCGCTTCTGTCTTTGATCATAAGCGAAATAC
>JAWQRJ010005770.1:0-10027 GCA_033557515.1 Diorygopyx duplodentatus | reverse complement strand
GAACTTTAACCTTAAATAACTTTTAAACGAGTCGACTTAGCGAAAAATTATTTCAGACCTTTTTTATAGATCGTTCAATTTCCTAGAAGAATATGTATTGATATTTACAACACGCTAATTCGTTGGAACGCAATAAAATTCCAGAAAAAAAAATTTTTCCCGTGTTATTTAAATGGGAAATCAAAAATCACGATGAGGCACCTTCAAATATTAATATTAAGAGCTCAAAATTTACCAGATTTTTTTTTCGTCATCGTGAACGATATTTTTACGGTAACTAAAGAAAAAAAAATTAGTTTTTTTTTCGCCCACCCTAATATACACCGTCATTTGTAACAACTGTGAAGGGTTATACATAGGTCAAACCGGACGTAAACTTAGTAAACGTATCCAAGACTTCAGAATTCACTCCGGACTGCCCTTATAATTACGATTAGAAAACATAAAACAACTTGAAATTGATGATAGAACTGTCAATCCTCAGCGAGTATTGAAATCTCTTTGCGAGTACGTTGATTGTTTTCCTATACAGTGATCGATCGTAAATTGCAGTTGCGCAAGAAAAGGGTGCATTAGGGGTGTGCACGTGTAAAGTTTTCAAAGTAACTCAACCGTAAAACATACAAACACTGACGCGTGGCATTGACAGATCGTTCGGTGATTGCGTAAATAACTTTCGGTTAATATTGACTGATTACGTCCAACGCTACACCCCCAATGACACATATTAAACTCGGGGATCATACTATTGACATTCCGTTTCATCTATGCGTGATAGATTAGCAATAGTGGCACAAAACGAGAACTTAATTTATGCTTCAACCCCTTACAAATGAAAGATCATTTTAACAATTACAATGTCGTTGAATATGAGCGCCAGAGACCACACACTACAGTTGCACCACCATATATTACTCAAACCGTGCCTATCTATGGTGATATATCAAACTAGTACCTACTGTCCAATTAGCGTAACCTCGGTAGGTAAGTATGAAATTTACGGTACAACTCAACCGTAATGTTGCTCGCGCCGAGATATAGGTAAATCCAATGATGTGGTTCATCTGTTAGAGCGAAGTATGCGCGGTTGTCGCGCCTGGCGCCCCCTGTAACGTCGGCCGACTACTGGTTTTATGGTGGCACTGCCGGCGCATGATAAATAAACGAATTAATCAGTGGACTGGGTGATTTGCATGGCCGTGCATTACGTCGAACCCCGACCGAGGCACCAGCGTGCGATCTTCATGGATAGAAATACCGTATTCTGGTCTATATGACATTAAATGTCTTTACGTAAGCCTGAAGATTGATTCTAGTCTTAAACCCGTCCAAAAAACACATCAAAACATCTTTGCTATTTTGATTGCTACACGTTTGCTACACACAACGTCTTTTACGTTCGATTCTTTCTAATCGACTAACTAACTTGTTCTCCGCTTGGTCTCTGTCTGTTGGTAACATCTGTTGTACCTTTTAGCCAACAGGTGTCGCTATTGACTTATTTTAGATTTAACTAGTCATGTACTTTGTTTACAATACTATTTCTAAATTTTTCAAACTTAACACGTTCCATTGGTTTCGTGAAAATGTTATCTTTTGTATTACAGTACTTAATCTTTATTTTATTGCTTTTAACTATGTCATTAATGAAATGATATGTCACATCAATATGCTTACTTCGTTTGTTTACAACTCCATTTGTTATTAAACAAATTGCACTGTTATTATCTATATTTAATTCAGCCTCTATTTGTCTATCTATTAGTTCCTCTATGAATCCTTTGATGTAGAGAATTTCCCTACAGCATTCAGCTGCAGCGATGTATTCAGCTTCAGTTGTAGATAATGCGATGATTGCTTGCTTCCTTGCACACCAGCTGATTGGTCCTCTGTTTAAGAAAATCCCATAACCCGTAACACTTTTCCTTATGTCTTCACAGTTTGCATATTCAGATTGCTTCTAATTTAATGAAGTTTGTGCTTTCGCCGATGTTATATCTCAGTCCGTAGTTTTTATTTGACTTTAAATATTTAAGTATTCGCTTTACATTGTTTACATCACTTCCTTTAGTTTCTTTTACGTATCTGCTCACGAAATTTACTGCGAAGCTTATGTCTGGCCTTGTTTTATTCACTAGATGTAGTAAGCAGCCCACTGCTTCTTGATAAGGAAAATTTCTTCCTTCACTTTTGTCCCTTCGTTTAGTGTCACTTACACTTAAAGGGATTTTACTTTCTTTAGCGTCTTCCTGCCTGTATTTTTCTACCACATCTTTTATGTTATTTATTTGGTGTAATTTTAAGTTGTCTTTTGTTCGTTCTATTGTTGGTCCCAAAAAGGATTTGGGGTTTTCCCACACTTTTATTTCAAATTTGTCAATTAACTCCTTCAGTATTATGTCGATGTTTTTTTTTACTGTTACTATTAAACCATCATCAACATATATTGCTAAAATAACCGTTTCATCCTGGTTCTTAAATGCATTGTTCCGATTTCGTTTGTTTTAGGCCGATTTGTTTTAATGACTGTTCATATCCCTTAGGCATTTTTATGTGCATTTCTTCGTCCAATTCTCCGTATAGAAATGCTGTTTTTATATCGAATTTTGTTATGTAGCTATTATTTGCTGCTGCTATGGTTATAATTGTTCTTGTTGCATTTGCGCTTATTACTGGTCTAAATATTTCATCTATCAGTTCAGCTGATCCTTGTTCGAATCCTCTTGCGACTAATCTGGCCTTATGTGTATCATCTTCCTTTATTTTAAAAAAACCCTTTGTTGCTTAATATTTTCTTTCCTGCTGCATCTTCATCGTCGACCAGTTCCTATACGTTATTTTCTTCCAACGATTTCTTCTCCTCCTTGATTGCCTCTTTCCATTCTTCCTTTTCATCTCCATTTAATGCTTCTTCATACGTAATGTTTACATAATCTCTTAGTCTTTCTGGTGGTCTTCTATTTCTCTGTTTTCTTTCATTTTGTTTTTCGTTATTTCCGTTGATTACATTTTTATGTTTCTCTGCTTCTTTTTTGTTCGCTTCACCTTTATCACCTTCCTTGCTTTGTGCTTCTTCAATTACTTCTTCATCTTTGTTCTCTTCCTCATTTTCATATTTTATCTCTTCTTTTTCATCTATTTCATCTTCTTGGTTTATTAAGATTTTTACCTTCTTTGTTTCAAATATGACATCTCTTGGGATAACTATTTTTCTCCTCTCTTTATTGAATAATCTATATCCTTTGTATGTATATCCTTCAAATACCAATCTTTGACTTCTTTCATCTAGTTTTTTGTTTCGAAAATTTTACGTGTGCGTTTGAACCAAATATTTGTAGGTTTTTAAGGTCTCGTTTCTTGCCATTCCACATCTCATGCGGAGTCTTGTCTGTTGTTGTTGGCATTCTGTTCAGTAAGTATGCGCTCACTCTTACTGCTTCTCCCCACAGTTCCTTGTCTAATCTTTCATCTAATATTAATGTTCTGGCTTTCTCCATCAAGGTTCTATTCATTCTTTCTGCTCTTCCATTTAGCTGTGGTGTATGTGGGATTATGAAGTCTATTATTATTCCCTTTGTTCTACACCAGTTTTTTAGATTGTTGTTCGCCTACTCTTTTCCGTTGTCACACCGAATCTTTTTAACTTTTAATTCAAATTTGTTTTCGTTTCTTATTATGTACTCTTTTAATATCTCGTTAACTTCATACTTTCCTTCTATTGGATGTACCTCGACATGATGAGTATAATCATCTAGGATTCTGATAAAATATTTTAAGCCGTCCCATGTTTTTGGTTCTATCGGTCCACAAACATCTGTATGTAATATCTCTAACGGCTGTGTTGCTCTAACTCTGTTTTCTCCAAATGGTGTTGTTGTTTGTTTTCCTTTCGCACAAATTTCGCAAACTGTTTCCTGATTTTATTTGTTCGGTGCTCATATTTAGTCCATCACACTTTTCCTGCTGTTTCTTTATGACGTCTGCACTTGGGTGTCCCAATTTTCTGTGCCATTTAATTGTTTCTTCCCCTCGCGTTAGTAGTGCCTGTTTTGTATTATTTTCGTTGTCGATTTTTACAACGCATAATCCATTTTCGCTGACTTCTCCTTCTAGGATCTTCTGTTCCTCTTTAAATATTTGTACTTTGTCGTTTTTGAAGACTACTTTTCCTCCATTTTCTGTTATTTTTCGTACGGATATTAGGTTTCTATCAAGTTCCGGTACATAAATCACTTCTCTCAGATTACACGGAGATGCATTCATAACTCCAATTGCTTCTGCTTTGCTTTTTTGACCCTTTTTTGCTGTTCCAATCTTTTCTTCTATTTTTCTTGTGTTTCTCAAAACTTGTATGTCATTGGTCATATGTGATGGTGATCCAGAATCTATTACCCATTCACTCTTTTTTATGTTCGCCTCCTGCCTTGGTGTCAGGAAACTAAACTTGTTTTCTTTTTTATTTTGTTCAGTTTTTTCTCTGAAATAGCATTTGTTTTCTGTGTGATTTGTTTTCTTGCAAATAATACACATTTTTCCTTTGCAATTTCTCGCCAGATGGCCTATTTTTCCACACTTGTAGCACGTAATTTTTTTATTTTGCGTTTTATCGTTCTTGGATTCGCTCCTATCTGTTCTGAAAGCTACGTTATTTGTTGTCTCTTCGGTGTTGACTCTTGTTTCTTCATTCAAAAGCCTTCCAGAAAGTTTGGTTACTGTTCTGTCCTCTTTTGGTGTTGACTCCCATGGACTTACGAAGTGTTTGTATTTTTCTGGAAATATCGAAATAATTTTTGTTACTACCATCTCTTCGCTGATCTCTAATTCTCTAATCTGATTGGTTAATGATCTGTTAAGGATCTGACAGTTCTGTTTTGTGCAACCGGGCATTACCGATATTAATCTTTCAGCTTCAAACTGATCCGTATAACGCCGAAGCGAACGAGCTCATACAAAAAATAGAACCGGCAACAGAGAAAAAACGTCTAGCAGACTACTACTACGGCCATGACGACTACAACAGTGCCGTGCAACTCCTAACGGAGGTCTTAGAGATCAGCCCTTGGGCGGCGCACCTTTACGAACTGCGATCCGAGATCTTAATCGAGAACAACGACATCCTGGCGGCCGTTAGCGACATCAAGACGGCGTCCAAACTGCAATCGGACAACGTCGACGGCTACTTCAAACTCTCCAACCTTTTGTACCAGTTGGGTCACTCGACCGACGCCTTAAAATACGTCAGAGAATGCCTGAAACTCGATCCGGAACACAAAGATTGCTTCCCGTTGTACAAGAAGCTGAAGAAGGTCGAAAAGTCCCTGACGGAAGCCAACCAGTACTTGGAGGAGAAGAATTACGGGGAATGCGTCGCTTCCGCTTCGAAGGCGTTGAAGCATGAAAAGGAGGTTTCGATGATACTTTACGAGGTGAACAGGTTACTTTGCGCTTGTTATTCGAAGGACGAACAAACTGGGGATGCTATAAAGTATTGTACGGACGCTTTGGCTACGAATCAGGATGCTGGGGTTTATTGCGACAGAGGAGACGCTTACGTGCAATCGGAGTTGTACGACGATGCCATTAGGGATTATAAATCGGCGTTGGAGGTCGACCAAAACTTTGAAAGGGCCAAGGAAGGGCAACAGAGGGCGCAGAAATTACAACAGCAGGCCGAAAGGAGGGACTACTATAAAATATTGGAAGTGAAGAGAACGGCTTCTAAAAAGGAAATTACTAAGGCGTATAGGAAACAGGCGCAGAAATGGCATCCTGATAATTATCAGAACGATGAGAAAATGAAGAAGGTTGCTGAAAAGAAATTTATTGATATTGCAGCAGCTAAAGAGGTAAATAAAATATAACATGATTAAAAAATGTCATAGTGCTTTATAATCCAGTTATTTTATTATTGCAGGTATTGACAGATGACGAGAAAAGGAGGCAGTTCGATAACGGCGAAGATCCGCTGGATCCCGAATCCGGAAAGAGTGGGATGCCAAATTTCCACAACTTCCACAATTTCCATTCGTTCCAGGGAAGCCCGTTCCAGTTCCGGTTTCACTTCAACTGATAGCACCAATACATATTTACTTCAAATCGTGATATTTTCCTTCTTACAATTGGACTTGTTACAAATGTACAGAAATAAGCGAATCAACGCTGTGGCTGAATTTACTATTAAATCTTCAGGGTGGATTTAGTATTAAATCTGAACATACTTAGCTAATATGGACTGATGTGGCTGCGTGACTGGGTGAATATCTGGATGTGTGAGATGTTAACAATTTGTACATATTTCTTATTGTAATTATTAGTTTGCAGTAATATATTATTTATATTTCCAAATAAAGAGTTCACTTTTGTATATAAAATGTTTGTGTATATAATTTTTAAGTACCTGATAGACTTTGGCCTTTCGTCCATTTTACGTTGCAGGTAGAGTATTGGACCCTTAAAATAAATCCAAGTGTTTTGGCAGCAGCAGCAACAATCAGTTAGATGTGCTTGATAAAAGTAAATCTCTGGTCGAAGACAACGCCCTAATTCTTATTAGAGGCTTTATTTTAGGCTACTGAGCCTAAAATAGTGTGGTTTATTGTTATGAGTCCTATGCAAAGTATAACTTCTGACAATATACAGAATTTACATTACTTTTTGTACTAATAAAAGCAAATAGAAATGTTATAGTCAATGTAAATTTTTTATACAATTTTATATAAATTTTATACGATTTTTTTATACAATTGTTATTCTCGTGTCAGCAATTTTCTGAAAATACTGACATATGTTTATAAACGATGTGATCATTCGGTAATAAAGAATAAAGTTGTTTTATACATTTATTATTAATTGTACTGTTTATTTGATAAAATTACTTTTTTAATTGGAAATACGAAATTCATCTATTCTGCTATAATCTTCAGATTTTAGGCACTAAACAAAAAAATATTTCAAATAAACTAATTACTCAATAAAGTTTTAATTTTTTTGTTTTATTTCTCGTTCCCATTTATAATACTTATGTAGAACAGAGTTATATCCGTTTTTGCAAAATATTTTTTAATTTTCAAAAACATTTCATAAACCTTTCAACTAATGATTGAGTTGAGTCCAAATTTCCAAAAACCCAATTTTTTGTTCTTACAGGCAGCTGTATTTCAATAAGATAGTGCGCGTCAAATCCACCAGATGTCACTATGAACATTAATTTTTATAAAACGATTCTTTAGATGTAGGTAACGTATTTTTTACACACTAAATATTAAGAACCGGTGCAAATCATTTTTTGTACAATAATATATTTCAATAGAATTGACAACAAAATAATAAAATTACATATTCTTCTATTTGTAGGGATATTTACTTATCACTATTTTTTGCAACTGGTTTCCTTTTGCAACTAACTTCAGTTCTTTTACACAAAACAGACATCCGGTAAGTACAAGTTTCAGTTTTCCCGACCAAAAATTGATTTATCTCCTCCTAATTCTGTGATAATCACTAAAATACTAATTCCCTCATACATTTGAGTTAATTTTAAGTAAGTTCGAATTGGTTTACCTTTCAAGTATAACCTAAAACCCCCGATGTTCCCAGATTAAAAACCTTGTTGTCATTAGAGGTTATGTTTCACGTGTGTATATGTTTTAGTTATGGCAGACGACAAAAAGGCTAAAGTGGAGAAGAAAGCCAAGGCTCCCGCTGGCGACAAGCCGGCGTTGAAGAAGAGGCCCATGAAGAGACACGGAAGGTTATATGCCAAAGCGATTTTCACGGGATATAAACGCGGTCTCCGTAATCAGCACGAAAACACTGCGTTGCTGAAGATAGAGGCGTGCGAAAAGAAAACCGACAGTTGGTTTTACGTAGGCAAGAAGTGCGTGTACGTATACAAGGCGAAAAACAAGACGTGCATCCCCGGAAAGCCGAAGAGCAAGAAATCGAAAGTGCGCGCCATTTGGGGCAAAGTTACGAGACCGCACGGTTGTACTGGTGCCGTTAGAGCGAAGTTCAAGAGGAATTTACCCGCTAAAGCTATGGGACATCGTATTCGTATTGTAAGTAGAATATGAATATCTATATTTTTTAAATTGTACATAATTTTCTATGATGGTTAAAGACATTTGAAACCTGAATATTTTATTGATGAAGGTATTATTGCTGAGAATTTATTTTAAAAATATTTGGTAGCGTTGTTTGTTTTTTATTGATTTAATGAATGTAACATTTTTTGTTACAGATGATGTATCCTTCCTCGATTTAAGGAAATATACTTTGTAATATAAATTAAATAAGAAAATAAACCAATAAATTGTTTATTGGTGAATTGGTTGTTTAATTTATAAATTCTTAATGCTCCTATAATTTACTTGTGCTGGTTTTAAGTTAACTGTGTTTAAAGAACAGAAACTATCCAATTTTGTACATTGGAATTTTTACGGCTGGGTTATGTCCTTGCAGATTCGGGTCTGTAAACAAATCCATGAAATACGTTGATACGAAGATATTTAATGAGATTTTCAAAGTCAAAAGTTGCAATGCATTGTGGAGGCGGCAATGACGGAGTTTAATTACATTTTGTTAATTAATAATCCTAAAATCCAAATTATTTGAACAGAATAGCTTATCGCGCAGGCAATAATGTAAAGATCAGGACTGTATAAAGAAAACTGGAAAATGTAAAGTTTTAATGTGGTGATGAAAATTGCACATTCCTAGTATGGGAGAAAACTATAATAATGCTTCATTTTAGGTGAAAAAAAAACCTTTGGGCATTATCTGGAAGATGGCGCTCAGCGCATATTAAGTTGCCTAATGAAATTTGAAAATTAAACAAAAACACAAGTTCTCGTTCCCATTTATAATACATAAGTGTTATAAATGGGAATGAGAAATAAAACAAATATAAAGTAAAGCTTTATTGAATAATTAGTTTATTTGAAATATTTTTGTTTTGTGCCGCAATCCTAAAATCTGAAGATTATAGTAGAAAAGATGAATTTTCTATTTCCAATTACAAAAGTAATTGTATCAAATAAATAGTACAATTAATAATTAACATTTGTATTTGCTTTTATTAGTACAAAAAGTAATGTAAATTATGTATATTGTCAGAAGTTATATTTTGCATAGGACTCATAATAATAAACCGCACTATCTCCTAGCAGTGAGCCTAAAATGAAGTCTCTACTAAGAATTTGGACGTTGTCTTCGACCAAAGGATTACTTTTATCGAGCACATCCTACTGATTGTTACTGCTGCTGCCAAAACACTTGGATTTATTTTTCGCACTTGTGGAGCCTTTACTAAAATTAGAGTGCCTTAAGGATACTCTTCTCGACTCTGATCGTCAGTAGGCTAGAATACTGATAGCTTTATTTCTTTTTTCAATTCAACGCGCACAGCATTTTGAATTAATCGGTGTATATTAAGTTGCCTAATAAAATCATTTAATAATTAAAAAATATTTTAGATAGAAACGGGATATAACTTTTTATTCTACATAACTATTATAAATGGGAACAAGAAATAATACAAAGATAAAGTAAAGAAAAGTTTTATTGAGTAACTATTTGATTCAGAATATTTCTTTTGCACCACAATTAAAGCGACCAGACGTCCCACATTAGGTGGGACTGTCCCACATTTGAATTGTTTGTCCCACATTAAAAACTGTCCCCCATAGTGTCTCACATCGGACAATGTGTACCACATTAAAAGTTTTTAGGTTTATTACAGTAAACAAGGCACTGATTCTTCTATTTGATATTAGATTGCGCTGTAATATTGTTTATCTTCGTTTATCGGATAACATTGGTGACAGTTCTTCTGTCTTGCGTTCTTGTCAAAACTTTTCTTAAAACTAATCTTTAAAAACTTAACTTTACTTATTAAGTCCCAATTTTTGTTCAAAAACGAAAATAAGTATTACTTTTTAATATTATGGAGTATCGTAAATTATATGTAATTCACTACGTCATTAGAGTATACCGTGTATATAACTTAACAAATAAATGAGAGGTTATG
>JAWQRJ010005769.1:0-10027 GCA_033557515.1 Diorygopyx duplodentatus | reverse complement strand
CAGTAAGGTAGGTCAAGACCAAAATTTTTGTATCCTCGTCATCAAGTAATGGCTTGTTTTTTGAAACTTTTGGCAAAAAGGAACCATATTCCTTGCAATTTCTTAGAAGCCTACGCAATATGCCTTTTGTTGGATTTGGACGATCTTAATATCTTTCAGAATATACACGACACGTTTTTTCTGTTACATTCTCCATAAATGATAGTAAATTTAAGAAATCTTCATTAGAGAATAATAATCGCGACATTTTACAACAAACACTAACTTATTTTAATAACAATAATGATACACGTACACAGAGTGAGTCTAACTGTCAAATTTAGTCTAATTGCCTGGCCAACATTGAGTTGGATGTTTCAAAGCACTCTAGATTTGGAATTATTAATGACTATACTCATACGGATACATTTTCTGTAAACTGATTTATCCCAATAACAAAGAATTTTAAGTACAGGGTATTCTACAGAAAGTTAATATCATTTGTTTAGAAGAATTCAAAAATGTATAGAAAAAATAAGGTTTTCATTTAAAAAAAGACTTTTGCTATGTTTTTAACGTCGTATTTAAATAAATATTTTGAACATCCTGTAAAATATTTAAAAAAATTCAACAAATTTTCCAATAAAGGCTTGCCATCTCTTTAACGTGACCAAATAAATTTCCTTTATTTGCAGTACTAATGCCCGGTTGCACAAAACAGTTCCATAAAGCTAATCAGCGATTAATGCGCCGTTATCCAATCAGATTGAAGAATTCAAATTTTCAAATTTGAAAGTCATTTAAAAGAACAATGTAGCTGTCACTTTTTTTTCTTAAAACTGACATATCTCCAGGCACTGTTAATGTTCAGTATAGGGAACGTAACACAAGGTTACTTTAAATTTTAACATAGAATTCAATGCAATAAATTACTATTATAATTAACTATTATAATTAACTATTATAATAACTATTACTCCTATTATTAATTAAAATACAGGGTGTTCCATGAGAAATAAGCAAGTTGAGTACCATTTCCGGTATAACCGGAAGTGATCAAAAGTTGAAAATATTTTAGTTAAGACTGCCGTACCCAAAAACCAATAATCCCCAACTTTGTGCTAATGTTCTAATTTACCTGATTCTCCAGATCTTTCTAATGAACTCTCATCGTACCGGGCCCTGTATAAAGTAGTAGATTCATAGTATTGAGAACCAAAAAATGATTTGTAGTATAAATATTTTTTAAAACGTCTTTTAGAGAGGGTCTGAAAATTTCTATAATATTGGCACATATAAATACGTACAGTGTTGTTTAAAAAAAAATGGGACTGCAAATATTTAGCTGCGTGAATCAATCTATCCTGTCAGTGTCAGATCTGATTTATTAAAAGTCAAAATATTATTTGCATAAATATTTTAATTTAATTGAGAGCTTAAGAATATGCCTGCTCAACTATCAGAAGTTATGAAAGCTCGTATATCAACTAAAACAGAAGATGGATGGACAATCAGACTTAATAACTATAACATAGGTTGACAAACCAATATTACATATACTAAATAAGATAAAAAATACTAAAATTTACATCCAAGACCTGTCCCATTTTTTTTAAACAGCAGTGTACAATACATATCACACTTGTGACAAAATTTTATTGCGACGGCTGGTAACGCGCTGTAAACTCGCTTGTAAACGCGGGGATTAACAGATCCCCTCGTATAAATGTATGAGAAGCAGGGTAAAGTGTCCACCCTAAGCTAAAATGATTATTTAGCTCACATTTCTCAAATGGGAACAACCATTCAAATCTACCTGAATAAAATATATTCAATGGTGTAAAAATATTTTCCCATATAGTGTGTTCCTTTTGTCCGAAACAGCACCCAACTTCATTTTTTTAATTGGGACACCCTGTATATTATTGCATTTTTGAATTCTTCTATGAATTCGTAATGAAAGCTGTACAGTACATAAAATTACTGATTGGGGAGCTATTGGCGATTTCTTTCTCCCTTGCGAAACCATATTTCCAAAAATTATTCTGAAATATCTAATTATCGTGAAATTAATAGTTACACGATAATAACAATTTTGTATACAGGTTTTTTTTATTACTCTCCGTTTTTTGAAAGACGCAAAATTTGCTGTTCTTTCAATTTCCAATACCATTCCCTATATCTATATTTAAATTCTGTAAATTAAAATTACAGGATCAAAACGAGTTATTTTTCTGCAATTTGATGTACAAAAATATTTAACTAAAAGGTTAACTACAAGTGTTCGAAATGCATTAAAGTATTCATGAACGTTCTGACGCATTACTTAGGGAAAAGTCGAAAAGCGGCCCACTTATTTTCGTTTAAACGTCCATCTAAGAAAATTCTCAAACATTTATACTCCATCTGGGTTGCAGAGCAATTTTCCGAAAAAAATTGAAATTATAGGACCTCGACTAATAAATGTGTTACATAACCAGTGGAGCTAAGTAAAACTATTTTTTTTTGTATAAAATGATACCGCACGTGATATTTCTCTTATAAAAGATCATTTTGGGATTAATTTTATATCTCAATTTAGAAGCTGCATTCGTAAATATTCTTGGTAATACTAAACACCTTTTGATCTTTAAACTTTCCTTTTGCACCAGAAGTAAAAAGGGTGCGTCAACACAAAATGAAAATTTTAATACACCAAATTGAAGATCAAAGATTTTATGTTGTAGTTTCTAGCATGAACTGTAAAGTTATTACATGTTGGTTTTGTTTACGATCCGTTTGTCTCAATGAATTCGTGTATTATTCCCCTATAAAATTTACATAGTGATCTATAATTATCCTTTCAATTTACAGCTTCGTCACGCTAACGCTTTATAGAGACTTTTTTTTTAATTTTCTGCTAAATGGTAACAACTTGTTGATTCCTGTCGAATGCATTAAAACACCATGAAACATGAAAGAAACATTTTAGAGACTTGACGTGCTGTCTATTCTCTTTGTGAAATCTTGGCTGAAACACAGTGCGCCAACTGTATTGGCGCGGCGTAATGGAAACAGTTGGGTTTATATTTTTGCTCTGTCGACGAAGGAAATCGATTTTTTCGGAATATGCAGAGTGAGTGGATACATCGGAAATAGATACCAGTTTATGAAACCCTAGAAAATTACGCAGATAGAGAATTAAAAAAATACCCACAAGCATTGTTTTCTAGCAGCTTTCACCAAGAAACTTTTCACCTAACATCGTTTGTTCAAATGATGTTTACAAATTGGCGGTTTTAGCACTAATAATTCGTTCCGCGTAGAATTCTTGTTGGAAGTATCCTTGGGTAAATTCGTGGTCATGAATTTGATTTATGAAAACAATATAATCGTTTTGGATTATATTCTTCTATACTCTCTTCTATAGCTTTTGGCCGTGACTGTATCAGCGAAGAAAATGGAACCAATTAACCGTCTTTCTCCCACAATATTTAATTGATGTAATGACGTTTCTCGAAACACTTGGGGATTATTGGCACTCCAAATTCTTATTGTTTGATAATTGATGTAATCCGAGAGATGAAATCAAGCTTCATCAGACAATGACGTTGATATCACAAACTATAAACTACAACACAAGTTTTCTGCAGTTTTGTTTTGCATCGCCTACCCTGAATTGATTTTTTTTGAAGTATGTGGTAAAGCAACGATTTAGCCGATGGTTTGAGTACAGGGGATACGTTTTTGTATGCAGATGATACCACTCTTTTGATGCGCAATGCAACATACGCCACCTCCCTAAATGCACATAATGAAATATTGCACTGTGCGAAGGAATGGTTCTCTAGTAACCTCTTAGTGTTGAATGAAGTGAAAACCACAAAACTTACATTCACACTAAACAAAATAAAAATCCTCGACTTGGGGTATGTGCGGCTACCGAATTGTCGAGCACCGTCATGGTAATCTCCCTCCTGGCTAGATTTGGGCATGTTACGTCACAAGTGAGGGCGCCCAATTTAGTTCTCAGCTCCATGGTGAACCAGTTCGTTTTCCTAGTTCGTTAATTCGCGGCTCAGAAGCGGTTCGGGTGTAGAGAGTTCACCCGTTTGCAGCTATTTAGTTTCTATAACTGAAAAATGATTATGCATTTGAATACACAAAGATATTAGGGAAATAAAGAACTAACAAAATCAATGTTTTTGGTTGTAATGAGAATAATAAACAAAAGAAAAAAATCAGCATAAACAAAACAGTACAACACTACGTAGTTATATCAGAATGTTTACATCTACATATTAGTGTAAAAATATTAATTTAGAAACTGCCCGGCTTTGGTAATGTTCGACGTTGAGTGATAATTTGCCCGGTTTGTCTGGCGCCTGAATGAGGATATGTCAGGCGCCACTCTTGCCACCATTGTAGAGGAACTTTCTTTCGATCTAAGTATTTTTCGTTTAGGTATTTATCCAGTTCGCGCATGCCAGCCACGTTTTGTTATATATGTGTATGGTGATTTTTTTTTATATTGCTGTCGAATTAAACTAAAAAAATCGTCCATAATACTCGTACTATCCTTTTTATTTTCAGTGCAACTAGATGCAGGGTCGGAAATACTTGTTGGAACTTCTTCGTCCTATGTTTGGGGTAATTGCACTTTACCAATTTTATTTCTGATCCCTTGTGTTGCTACATCATAAGTTCTTTTGTTTCTGAAACCTTTCGGTTTAAATCGCCTGGGCCAGAAGTGTACATTCAGCGTACAAAAAATATTTTCCAGCTCTCTGAAACGGTTTTCCATAACCATCTTTAAAGCTGATTGTACAACGACTATTTTTTTCGTTTTGTGAAGTATGTTTTTTGCAGAAACCACCATTCCACCATTACTTCATTATAAACGGTTGATATTAAATTTAATGGCACCGTTTTTCTAGAGGAAAGTTGGCAGCCGGGAAAATGAGATTTCTATTTCTTCAGAAATTCGTCGAGATATATAGCTCACATAACGAATTGCATACGTTGTGACACGTTTATTAAGATCAAGAATGAGCATAAATTACTATTGTATAAGATACTGCGCGATTCTGAATGATTTTGCCAGGGTCATTGTTGAACGAATTAAAAAAGACATCTGATTCAGGGTGCCGTCTATGACTTGGATGAATTTTTGAGCCCCCCAATACTGAAGGTTGGCACCTAGGTGCTAATTTAATCAATTTTAATGATAGCTGAACCCAAATATCATTTTCTAAACGTAAAGACAATTTAAGACCATAGGTAATATTTTTCACTACATAAGGTGGTTAGAGGGATCCTTATTTGGATAGTTTCCAATTTTAAAAGCTTAAAAGTAAGTTAAAAGTAATCTGTGGAAAGTTAAACCTTTCAAACCTATCGGTAAGTTACAGGCATCCTACGGTTGGTAGGATCTATTTTTTTCCCATCTGACTAACATTGATTTTTGACATTTTTTAAAAACTTGTTTTAGATCTGATGTGTATTTGTGGAATTACGATTAAATTAACAAAAAAAAATTCGACTGAACTTTAACGCTTTTTCGGTTGACTTACATCTTTTAAGTTTACATTTTTTCAAAGGTAGTTCAAAGGTAGTTCGATGAAAACAATACAATATGTTTATTATTTGAAATGTATAAGAAATGGATAAGAAATTTCATATTCAATTTTTAAATGAATAAGAAATTTCAAAAACGACCATAAAATAAGAATGAGTTATATGACATTATAGAAAGTGCTTGTAACTAATATAATTCAATATGTAGGGTGCAATAGATAAGTTCATTTCAATTCCAAAGCCAGTTATTTCCACAGAAGTTAGTTCCATTAAAAGTAACAAAATCTGATGGATGTTAATTTTGAAACTTCTTTTCAATTAGAACGTTTGACAACTTGAAGAATTGACTAGTAGCACTTTTGATCATTAGAACAAGAAGGTCCTACTAACGCTGTGTGACGTCAGTTCCTGCCCCCAATTTCACTTAAAACAACTGAACAACGATAACTTACCTTGCCTTTATTGCATCATGTATTTGCGTCACAACTTCGATCGTAGATGATCGAATGAAGAAATAAATTAATAGTAAACAGTTTGCTTTTTTTATAATCCCTAGAGACTTCAACAGGGGGAAAGTTTATTTCGTGAATTTTTTATCCTTTCGTTTTTCATTTTTATCCTTATCTTTAACATTTTACTCTTACTTATCCAATATCCCAGTTTTTTTCGTTTCTTTCTTTTCCTGTGCTGTTTGCAATTATTATTTCTTTGTGTTTAGTTTGTTTTCATCTTTGGTGAATTATCGGTAGGTGACGTTACTAAGATTTTACTAACAAGAGTAAGTAATTATTTCCGTATTGCTGTACAAGGTTAAAATCAGCATCACGATGATGATCGTACTGTTGGATGTTCATAATTGAGTTAGAGTTAGAAGTGGAGCAGAATCATCGAGCGACGGAAATTTTACATCTGACTTTTGCAAAAAAAAATGTATTCGCCATGTTGAAACAATCAAGATGGCGCATCAATTTTTTTGTAATTTTTGTGCGCAGTTTCGTATGTAGCCACTAAATATCTTCATGCGTCGGTTTTAAAGAAAAAAATAAATATTTAAGTTTCCTCCCGTCATATTGGATTCGATTTAGAATTTTTCATTATTTTGCCGTTATGCAGTATAAAATCTAGCTCGACAAAAGTCAATAAATTTAAAAGTTTGAAATGATATAAAAATAGTTTTGTTCCTATTCTGCTTACATAGAAATCGTTAATGGTACAATAGATAATACAATTAAATATACATTATTATTCGTACAAATTACGTTTAAACATTTTATTATCTCATGTAAAATTACTTATCTCCCGCCAAGTTAATATTGAAACCAGAAACTAAACTTCTTTAATAGTTATGTTATTTTTAAGTCACAAAAAGTTACTTTAAAACTTCATTTGTTTTGATAAACGATTAAAACAACAGAGTTTCAAAAGTCGAGGACGTTGTAGTTTGTTATAAATTTTCAGAACTTAATTTACAGATTCAAAAGTACTGATGCGAATGTTCATAACCATATCTAACCATTTTGTGATGCAAGGTGAAATCTCAAGAACTGAATTATTTGACATTTATCAAAGTATGTCGGAAAATCCTAAATGGCAACAAGGCGTGTGTAATTGTGTAATAAGGAAATCTTGTTTAGAACATTCGGATGAAAATGGCCGTGACCAAGTACAAAAAATTTGCTCGATTTTTTAAAAAACTTCGAGTGATTTGCATTAGTATCATTACTCATTGGAGCAATTCAAGATACAAAATTGGTTGAATGGAAAAATACCTTTTTTGAAGCCAACGCACAACAAAAAAGTTGAATTAGTCGGCGTTAAAAACCATTTCATTCAGAGTTGTAAGAAAACGCGGTAATGAAAAAAAGCACACCTCAAGCGAAATTGTTGTAGCAGCTGAAGTTCGTTTAAGAGCAGGTTGGTATTATTTGGACTTCCAGTCGTTCTCTAGTTATCCATTGCGATCACTTTGCTACTTTTTATTAAAGAAGCAAAGCCAAAACCAGCTGAACTGAAATATCATATCGTAAACTCAAAGCGTGTGGCTAATAATTTGCGAAGAAAACATAAGTCATTGAAGACTAGTTTTATACTATTTTTACACGTTATTTAAATAATGTATCAATTAATTAAACATTAATTCGGAGAACATCAGTTCATGAGAAAGTGGAATATGAAGTCATATTACAAAGAACATTACATTAATTCATCCCCTAAAGGCAGATTTGCTGAAAATACTGTTTTATCCCATCTCCCTCCTATGGTGTCTTAAATTAATGTAAATATGAATTTCTAGGACATTAGTTTGTGGGTAAACTAAATATGACCACGTGTAGCTAAAACCATTACCATTATTCCATTAATTCAAGTGTGGCAGTTTTTATATAAAAAAATCGGTATCTCTATTTTATTTTCTCTCCCTCCCGTAGGACCTTAATTCATCACTGATTCATCGCCAAGACAGAATTGAAAACCGTTTTAGCCCACTCTCTGATAGTAACATCATAATTCACATTACATTACGTCAATACTAATGTCAAACTTGCATATCACAAATATGCTATTAAAATCCTACGGTAGAATGGCGGAAACCGTAACTATTGATCAAGAGCAAGCTGGGAATTTCATGAAACAAACTCTTACTCTTCAACCTGAGGTACCAAAGGTGGTCCGACTAAGGGAAATTTTGTTTCAATAACAACAGAAGCGAAATATGCTGACTTGGAGCAAGTGAATACGAAGCATTATGCTGACGAAAAAGAGTATACAAAACGAATTTCAGCAAAAAGAAATCGAGATGCTTTGAAAGCAAAAAAGGCAAAACTTGAAATACGAACCCAAATGGGATCGAAACCATTTACGGCCAAATGGACAACCATTGATTTAGGAAAATACTCAACTATTGTTATCGTTGTGCAACAGAAGCGATGGTTTAAAGCATTAAAAAGATCGATGAAGACTGTTTTGGAATTAATTATTGTTTAATTTTTTAACTATCGTTATCGTTTTATTCTGATAGCGAAGTATTTCCGGGAAATGTAGGTTGATCACTTGTCGTTATACTTTGTATATCAAGAATTTTAAATCGATTTTCTTAATCGATAAAAAATAGTATTATAATAATAATTCATCAATTAAAAAATAGTATGTTGAAGTTGTTGAAATGCAAGGTATGGCATATTTTTAGGTTGGATTCAAAAGTGAGTGGATGCATTATCAGCCCTCCGCTGCGACCTACAGTGTATTATGGTTTACACATAAATTCTTTTATAGTTCAATTTCTGCTCATGCCTTAATTAACCTTGGAAAATCTAACGGGCTTTTGGTTTTGTAATAAAACATTTATTTTTTCGCATCTTATAAGTATGTACCTGGGTGAGTATAAGAATCCAGAACTTAGATTATATCCCTAATATAGAAGGGTATATAAGCGTAATATTGAAAAAATAGACCGGACGCTAGTTTGCATAATGTATGCTCCAGACATTATATGCATAAATACAAAGTAAAATGCTGTATCTGTCGTTTCCATTTTAATAATTATATATATATTATTTCTTACATTATGTGTAGAGTAACAAAATGTTTTATCTTATTTGTTTCCGAAGATATTTCACATTTTCGTGCGTATTAAACATCAATCAATTTTCTTATTATCAGAAAATTGATTGATTCAAAAATCTACTAAAAAATATAGGGTGTTATTTGTATAAGTATATCTCCAGTACTGTCTACAATAAACGGGTTACCTTATATTTGGAAATATTTTTAACCTTTGAAGACGTCGAATGCTTTTAATTATTAGAAAAATTAAAACTCACTTTAAATTTGAAGGACACTGAATTTTCAGAAATCAATTTGAATTCTACAGCGTAAGTTTTAATGGTCGACTTTTTTTACCCCTTTATGTCGATCATTAGAACGTGCGCTGCACTACTCCGATCACGGTGGTATTTAATCCTTTGAAGTTTACGTCTTTTGAGAGTTTTAATTAAGTCAATTTACTAGAAAGAAACATGGGAAATAGACGTATTGAGCCAATACGTACAACGAAAGACGTGAGGAATAGTGTATTTTCGTGTAAATGTTTCGGAATGTAGTTTTTGATGCTGAGATGTACTGAAGGATAGCAGAAAGATTAACTGGTACCCATTGTAAACTTAACTATATACTATTAGTGTGACAAGTGCGGGAAGTGAAATTTTTTACACGAGATTATGACACGAGTCGCAGGCGAGTGTTACAACCACACGACTGTAAAAAAAATTTCACGAATGTGTTACACATTATACTTTTTCAACGACCATATATGTATATATATATACATATATATATATATATTTTTCTTTTTTTTCACTTAAGTAAATTATTTACTTCAATATACTGTTGACAATGTTAGTTGAACCTAACGAAACGTTCAGAAATAATATTGTTTTATTTGAAGAATAGCGAAAAAACCATAAACTTTAAAATATTAAATAAGAATCGCTATAAA
>JAWQRJ010005768.1:0-10028 GCA_033557515.1 Diorygopyx duplodentatus | reverse complement strand
CATAATGGCTGTTTCTCTTAGTCTTTTTAAAACCATGAGGTCTGTGAAGTCCACACCACTATATTCTGCCCACTGGATTGCAGTATTTAATGCAGTTATAGCGCCGTCCAGTGAAACCTTACTTTCTAGAACATTCGAAATAATGGGCACGACGGTCGGGGAACCCCCGTATCGAGCGCAGTTCACCCGGTAATGGATATCATTTGTTCATTTTGTTCATGTTATACGGTGGCGTTGGAAATGTGATTTACGTTATCTGGAGTTTACGTTATCCGATATTCACGGTATCGAGATTCTACTGTATTGCGTTTTTAATAAATATTTGCAATTTTTAAGTAAATAAAGATCCGGGCCCTATTAATGATGTTGCAGAGGTAACTTCCATTAGATATATGGGGAACGGATAAAAAAAGCTAAAAGTTTGAAAATTTTGATTTCAATATGGTAGGGAGAGAACTAAAAGATGAAAATATTTTCAATAGCTGGTGGTTCCGGTTATACCGGAAGTTGACAACAGCTTTGTTAATTTAAATAGAATGATCCCAATTTTAATTTTTTTTTCTTAATCTACATTCAATTCTCAACTAACTTAAGTTTAGGCCTAACAAACGGTATTACGACCATTTCTTAGGCCTAAACTTAATCGTTTTTGAGATATTGATTTTTTTACAAAAATTATGCAACCGCATTAACATTTTGAAAAATCGAAATTTCATAATTAGATTTAGGCGATAAGGTTCATACTTCATTGACCATTAGTTGAGACCTTGAACTTTCAGAAATACGCCCGGCGGGACATTCTTACGTAAATTCTTTACAAAATTAAGTTTTGAAGTAAGAAAACTTTAAATGACAAAAAGTGATTTTTTTCAATGCTACCTACCAAATATTTTTATTTTATCGAATGTAGAATTAAAATCCTCGTTAAACGATATTGGGTTCCCCTATACCTAAAATGTAATCTTTTCCGATTATTTAAGATTTTTCAAGATCTTCCTGGAAAAGCAATCCTTTGACAGTACATTCATTTGCTGTAAATTGAGTTGCCCACCAATTAGTTATCCATTTTGACATTTATGTAACTTAGGTTGGTTGATTAGGTGGGTTGGTTTGGTTGGTTGATTAGGATGGTATTTAGGGTGAAAAATTAATGCATGTATAATTTGGAAATCGAGTTATCAAGATGTTTCACATGTTTAGTTCTTGACAACGTTGACAAGTCCTTACTGTGTTCCAAAATTGCTAATAACATACATCTGAGAAGAATAGGAAAATCGAGTTCGAGCAGTTTTTGATGTATTAGATCCGATTCAAATTCGAAATACAACTGTCAATGGAGTCCAATGAAGAACTCTGATTTGTTTAGAAAGAAATGGAGAACGATTTGATCATTTCCTTTAGTAATTTAGGTCTTAGATTACCATAAAAATAAGCTAAAACCGGAACTACATTATTTTATCAAGAACTAAACAACATGTGAAATATCTTGATACCTCGATTTCTAACTAACTAATACTAAAAGGTCGCCAGATTCTTTCTAAAAGTAAATAAAAAATGTTGGTCAATAAATAAGAAACAAAAAAATGCACCAACTAATTATTCACATATTTAAAGGCAACATTAACAGAGCTAAATCGCCAACACTGCCCACATGTGGGCAGTGTTACATAAAGAATTTAAAGAATTTAAATTGCAAAATTTAAATAAATGTTGTACTAAAGCTCAATCCCTGAAGTTTCAGTCACAATAGATTATTCACATAGATTCATAGATTCACATTGTGAAAGGTCCCTTTAACACATATAACGGCTCGTCGTATAGATACAACAGTTAACGTGTTAAAGTCAATGAAAGCTGCACATAGCCTTTCCTATAAACGAAATCCTAAAGTAATATTTTGAAAACGCTCTTTAAAAAAATCACTTTTTGTCATTTAAAGTTTTCTGATTTCAAACTTCAATTTTGTAAGGAATGTACGTAAGAATCTCCTCCAGGTGTATTTCTGAAAAGTTCAATGTCTCAACTAATGGTCAGTGAAGTATATTATCGCATAAGTCTAATTATGAAAATTCGATTTTTCAAAATGTTGCTGCGGTTGCGTAATTTTTGCGAAAAATTCAACATCTCGAAAACGATTAAGTTACGACAAACGTATTACGAAAGTTGTTGAAAATTGAATGTAGATTAAGAGAAAAAAATTAAAATTGGGGTCATTCCATTTAAATGGGATATACCGGAAGTTGAACAAAGCTGTTCAACTTCCGGTATAACCGGAACTGCCAACTTATTGAAAATATTTTTATCTTTTAGGTCTCTACCTCGCATATTCGAATCCAAAACTTGAGACTTCTAGCTTTATCCGTTCCCCATATATTTCTAATGGACGGTATGCACCCTGTATAATAAAATTCATCGGTGAAGAAAATCCAATATAGCAGCAATAAAAACAAAATTTCGCTTTAAAATTAGAAATCCAAGACAATTTACTAGTCGTTGTAATTAGTTACGATTAGGACGGATTTAAATGTTTCTGAGAATGTGCTAAAACTTTCTCAATTTAAATTCACATAAACTTCATAATATCTCCATTTCCCATAAACTTCTAAACTTTTTTAATTAAGTTTAGGACAATTTTTATACACATCATTCTCTTAAAAAGTCAATGGTTCAGTAGACATTTTGAAAAAAAACTAAATATTATAGTCCTCAATTATTGATGTACAAAAGTGTAAATACTAAGTTTGATTTTTTTTTAATGTCAAGCATCCAGACTGTGGTCTCTTTAAAAAGGTGTTTTTCGACAATATGTTCAAATATAACGTAGAAAACCATGGAATAATTTATTGTTTCAACTGTCAGCAACTTCATTTGTTGTAGGCAGATGCAAATAATATAAGTATTGAAGATTTTCTTTTTTAATTCAGGACCTTAAGTAAATCTAGAAAGAAAGAGTTTTAAACTTCTTTTATTTGCTTTATTTATTTAATGTACGAAGATACCGGTTTCAGCCCATGGACCATCATCAGACTTAATAGTCGAAAGGTAATTCAAATATTAACTAAATCTGGTGACCTTTAACGACTTTTATTAAATGAAGCATGTAATAGATTTTTGATGACTTTATTTCACGAAAGTGCAAATAATTCAATAATTGAAAACCGTAATAAAAATACATGAAACAAACAGAAATGAACATTAGCACAGCTTCTCTTAAATGCTCTCATCTAAGGGAATGTAAATCAAGAGAACGAAGTGGTCTGACAATTGGTCCATTTCTCCCTATCAATGGAACATGTAACTGATTATGAGGTGGCGCTCCATCATGCTGAAATCACTTCGTTATTGCACGAGTATGTTCATTTAAATTTTCCAGTTAATATACATATGTACTTTCAAAAATGTTTCGACCAAGAATTTCTGAACCTGTAATTCCTGAGCCAGTTCAATTTGCGGTTTTCTTTCTTCGATGCCTGTTGAACATGTTTCAATTTATAAAGTAGGTTTCATCGATACATAGCATTTGAATTAAAACTGTGAGTCACCAAACTCACGCATCTAAACTAACTACAGAACTCATTGCTTTATCAACAAGTAGTTTATATGGAAAGTGCTTCATTTGCAACATCACAGATGAATTTTGTTATATTATAAAATTGTCATCTCTGCAACTTCAGTAATTGTAACCTTTGTTTCTCAGTCTTTTAAGTGATTGACAATGAACGTTGGGGATGATTAAAAATATATACATAATGCAATATTCTGTTATGTTTCCCTATCGTACTAAACAATATTATTTCCTGAAACTGGATAAAATCCTATTTAACCAAACCAAAATCCTATAAACCGCGAATCCCACTACATATTGTCCTAGAAAAATCCTAGAAGCAATAGGAATCCATAAACATCGTAATAACCTCAATAGAGATACAGGGTTCCCCCTCCATCACACCTGGAAATTCGTCAATAACCTAACCTGTTCCGTTAACGACCAACCATCGACCCTACCCCACCAAAAATGTTTGAGATAAAACTCTCTTATGTAATCTACACATACATGTTAATCTACCTGAAAAAGTATGGATTTTCATTTAAAAAAATTAAGTTAACCTCTAAATTACCTTGAAAATCCCATCCCGTGTACATGATGACCCCCATAAAATACACGACACGGTGAGCGGTTTTTAAGTTTGTATCATTATTGTTCCATCAAAATAAAAACGGCTTTAAGTGCTATTTACAGAGAAAGACCAATTCGATTTTCAATCAACAATTTTAGTTTTCAGAAGTAATAAAGTAGACGTTCGCATTCTAGTCCAGTGCAACAGGATTATAGAAGAAAGTAATTCATTTTTAATTAAAATTTCATTACAGAAGCAAATCTGTTATTAAATTGCAATTAACATTGTGGTACAGTTCACATTTAAAAGACCTTTAGAATCATTATTTGTAATTACGTAGTTAATTGAAACATTTCTTCTGTTATCCATTAATGAAATAACATGAAGAAACGTCGTTATGATTAGGTAACTGTAATTTCTTTTGCTATCACGTATCGCGGTGTTGATGTATTTCCCAAAACTGGATTCCGCGATTACGCATTTCGAAACTTGCGAATTACTATTGCCAAACCTTCATCATGTTTGCAATAACACAATTGCTTATCCAAAATATTGATACACATATATATTGGATCATTAAAAGCATGTATTAAATAATTTTATTTTCATACAAAATTTTAAAAGTGTCAAAATAATCAAAGGAAGTGATAATGTAACATTAATCTTGTTAAACCTATAATAACAGAGTTCTAATAGAAAGTAATTTAATATACCAAAGAAGAAGTACTACAAGTGATTCGTCGACATTCTCTTGTTTCAGAGCATTCACTTGTTACTAGGACACTGTTCTTATTTCTATCTAACAAGGATTAAGAGGAAAAATTCTAATTTCTGTTTGATATTAACTATTACCATTACCCCTTTTATTGTTTAATGTGTAGTAGAAAGTTCAGATAATTAGTCCTCTCTGACGAAATGCACCACGTGTATATTTGAAAAGTCAAAACAAAAGATAAAACAAAGAAAACCAAACAGAAGAAAATGTATGGACCATATAACCATCACGTTATGTCAAGAGATATTGTTGTAATCAAATAATGAAATTTATCGTTTATTTTAACCACTTTGATTTATTTAATTTATTTTCCACGTTTTGTTTTCCAGGTCAATAAATTAGACACGAACAAAAAGAACAGGTATTCATCAAACATATCTGATTTTGAACAATTGAAACAGCGTTACGCAGTGTGGTTAGAACAGTTTATACGGTCCGATGAGTCACAATGCCGTGATTTTCAGAGATAAACAAGTCGGGCGGAAAATTTATTTAGCTTGCACGTAGAAATAACACAAAAGTGCGTTTTGCTATTTGAATTTGAAATGACTGAAACTGTAAACATGCTTGTTAACTGTAAATTTGTATCATGTGCTTGGAGGATATAAGTTCTGTTTCTCTTGTATACTAGATATGTTTAAACTATAGAATAATAGATAATAAGTAATTTTCAATGCCCAATGAACGACTTATCCAATGGTAGGTATTTACGTCATTGCAATTATCGGGTGTCATTAATATTCTTATGAATGAGAAAAATAACTAGTTTCCAAAATAAATACCTAATATGCTATAACACCTAATAATTGACAGTTGAATCTACGTTTTTTACTTGATATAACAAAAAAAATAATAAACTAAAAGTAATGAAGGGTCATTTGACCGATTTGCGTCATTGGAATGGTGGATTTATTACAATAACAACCAACATTTCTTCAACAAAAAAACAAAACAAAAATTTTGCTGCAGATGTTTGGGAGAAAATTGTAGTCAAAATATCCTTTCAATGTTTTTTTTTAGATATTTCCGGAAGGAAGTAAGGTTGAAGATTTTCTCAGTAGTGGTAAGCATGAAAAATCTAAATTATAACTTTTTCAAAAAATGGGAGCTAATGTATATGCAAATTAACTAAGATTTTCGACTGTGTTGATCCTGATTTGTTTTTGGATTCTTTGTCCTCTCTTGCTTTTACCTTTTGCTTTTTGGGTTTATTGCTTTAAGTTATTACTTGTGTAATCGTCAAATTTGTGGGGCACTGTAATGGACCGTATTCCTCCAAATTTAAGCACATAAGTCCTTACAGAAATGCATCAAGTCTTGTTTTTCAAAATACAGATCAGGCGCACAAGCTTCTTTATCCGAAAAATATTAAATTTTATCTCCTTCATTAACTCTTTTTTGCCTCTTTCCACTTCCTTTATTATCCTCGTTGTTGTTTATTTCCCGTCAACTTTAGGCAATTAATTTTTTGTATTAGTTTTTTATGTTTTTGCCAGATGGAATAAATCGCTGTATGTTGATAACTTAACCGTTTGCTCTTAAGTTCGTAAAAATATCTTTTGAATTTATTAGTGGTGGTGGGCTCTAAACATTGGTTGTATCATCTATCACCTTTACATTGACTTTTTCTGAAATTTAAAAAAATAGTACACACCATTTCCAATACATTTGCCTTCCCAACATACTTCCTCAAGTATTTCTTACTAACCCTGAAAGCATACAACTTTCAAGAAGGATAGGGTTGATAAAGGTGAATTGCTTAAATCATTTTGCATATTAGCGCCCGGAATTATCTCTATTTTCTATGTTCTATTTTCTATCTATGTTTTTATTTAATTTTCAGGTTCTTCCGGGATTCCGGTATTACAAATTTATTGTGGGCCAGAATAAGTGGGATTACAGTAAGTGTCAATCGTCATAGAAGATTAATCGCTAGATATATTGGAGTCTTTTCTCCCACAGTAGGCACCAATAAAATTTGGACTTTCTACAGGATGTAGATTACTGTATCAGAAACACATTGATAGTTCTGTATTTATCCTTTTTTTTATCACATTCAGGTGATAATCAGGCACTTTTGTGCAATGTTGTTATCTCAGGAACGCTTTGTCGAATTTTAATGCGGTTGAATGCTACAGAATTTTTGTTTGGTTTTACATTTTACTGTTATATTGAAATCGCGCCAAGATTATTATTTTATTTTTACGAGCCAGTTAAATATACAATGTGAGACACCGCGCTGATTTAACCACGCCCGTGTAATCAGTGTCGGACTCTGGTTATATTTGATTTTTTCGTATAACAGGTTATTATTGTGGTGGTTATTCTTGTAGTTTCTGCTATGAAGCTATGATTTTCTTAACAAAAATGCTAAGAAGATAAACAAATAATCATAAATGCGAGAACATTTTTTGACGAAGAAAAAAATAATATACACCCTAGAATTGAATTGGACAGAGTCGTAGAAAGAACTGTTAAAGCTATGGTGGCCTGTACAGCAAATTCGATGCTCACCATTGGTATCTTGGATACGGTAAAAGCTACAGGCTTGGTTAAATGGAACAATATGGGGTGTTTATCTAAGCTGTTCACACCTTCTTTTGTTTTTCCAAAAAAATCAAAACAATCACCTACTAGATATCCTGAAAAAATTGAAAATAATCATTTTCTTCAAATGTGAATATTTTCCATATTATTTATCGTATCAAAAAATTTCGAGGCAAAAAGTTGTAGATATCAAAACATTCTGTAAGATAGATAATAACAATATTTTTTACCTTGCACCAGTTTCGAGATGTGACCCAAAGTTGTATTTTTTAAATGGAAACCATAGTTGATTTTGACATTAGTAAATTACTTGATTTTTTCCCTTTCCAACGTTATAAGGTTTGAGGTATTTATCTTTCATAGTTTAGGAGATATGAAGAAAAATTATATTCCACACAGTTTTTAACCCATCTTACTATCCATGATTAAGTGCTAAGTTTTATTTTCAAAACAAAAGACTGAATACATGGTATTTATTATCTTTTGTGCTTTAGTAGATATAAAGAAAAAAGATTTTCTGAAAAAACAGTTCTGCAATTGCAAAAAAAGGAAACATGGAAGCAATAAACATGGTAATAATAAACATGGAGGCAATAAACATGGTAACAGTAAACATGATAACAATAAACATAGTAACAATAAACATGGTAACAATAATCATGGGAAAATAAACACGATAACAATACACCAAAATCTTCCTACAAAAGATGTTCAATATGGCGGCCGTTTACCTCTAAACATTTGGTAACACGCTTTTCGACACTTCTTCTACAATTCATTAATTGACGAACACTAACGGAGTTAAGAGCGTCTTAAAAGCACTTTATTGCAAATCATTAATACTGTTATAACTCATTCCGTATATCACAACTTTTATATGGCCTCACAGGAAAAAGTCCCCGCTAGGACAAATCCGGAGATCTCTGGACCCACCTTCGTAGATTTTGCTCGAGTCAGTGAAACAAAGTTCTATGAGGCTGCTTTTTCATAGTTTGAAAACGCCAGCAATGTATAATATGAATAATTGACGGCATCTACAACTTATGACACGAAAGTGGTTTAACAATATTGTTGACAGATGTGTAGTCTTTTGTTTCAATCATGGATAGTGAGATGTGGGCTAAAATCTGTGTGGAATATGATTTATCTTCAGATCTTCTACACTATGAAAGATAAATACCTCGCACCTTGTATCGTTGGAAAGGGAAAACCTGAAGTAATTTAATCGTGTTGTCAAAATCAACTATGGTTTACATTTAAAAAATACGACTTCGGGTCATATCTCGAAACTGGGGCAAGGTAAAAAATAGTTTTATAATCTATCCTACATAATGTTTTGATATCTACAACTTTTTCCCTCGAAATTTTTTGATATGATAAATTATGTGGAAAATATTCACATTTGAAGAAAATGGCAATTTTCAGTTTTTTCAGGATATCTTTTTATTTTTTTTTAGACGATACACTTTTTTGGAAAAACAAACGAAGGTCTGAACAGCTTAGATAAACACTCCCATATTGTTCCGAGTCTGTAGCTCTTACCGTTTCCAAGATACCAGTGGTGAGCATCGAATTTGGGACGCCTGTAGAGTCTTAAACAAAAAAACTGGTAGAAGAAAAATTACATGGGATGAGTTTTTACAAGGTATAATAAGAAGAATGATTTTTAATTTTTATGTGGGGAAGAAATTTCCTACAGTAAAAGAATTCCTACAATATTTTTTGTTGTGATTTGTACTTATATTGCAACAGATTATTGACAGTTAAAGACTAATTTTTCGTTAATTGTCATTGCAATCATGCCCCGTCAATGCGATATTGTGTTAAAAGCCAACATGTTAGCCAAAATTGAAGATGGGTGGTCTATACGATCAACTGCCCATCATTTTAGTGTTAATAAAAACACGGTTTTTGCATTAAAAAACGCTGGTAGGAAGAAAAGACAACATCGAGGAAAGTTGGAACTGGCACATCAAGAATATCCACAGTTAATCAGGATATGGCATTGTTAAACATTTTAAGAGATAATTCTTTTTCAACTGCAAAGGATGCTAGCATAATCACAAATTTTCCTGGAAATATTTGGGCATTAACTGGGAAAAATATACATAAACGTAACTTTCGACCACAAAATTGTGGTGAGTTGTGGAACACTATACAGGATGAATGGGAGGAATTAAATAATAGGGAGGATTTTACTAGAAATTATATTTTACCATTATATCGGGGACTTGAACAGGTCATCCAACGTAATGGTGGCACTAAATATTAAAAGTTAATTTTATAAACTTTTCAAATACATTTATTTTTTAACTTTTGGTGTTCATATAAATGTGTTCATTCTGCCCACCACGTTTTGATTTTGATATTTTACCTATGTATAGGGTTAAAAAAGTGTCAAAATGACGTATAGGGGTTGTCCCAGATTTTTATGAAACCATGCAAATTAAGAATGAAGATCCTGATTTACCAACATTTTCAGAGAACATTGATGGAACATCCAACAACTGTCGCTCATCGAGCAAAAATTCTCATCTCTTCAAAGGTATTGGACTGATGGGTGGAACCTCTACTATACGGACGAAACT
>JAWQRJ010005767.1:0-10028 GCA_033557515.1 Diorygopyx duplodentatus | reverse complement strand
TATCATGTTATGTTGTATTTATTAACTTTTTTGCATTCTTTCTAATTTCTGTTTTAATAAATTCTTGTTTTAAGTGGAATACTTTATTTCTGTTGATTTGTTGAGGAAATTTAAAATTAGCAAAGGTAGGAATTAAATTGAAGTATAGACATGTTTTGATAAATTTGATGTTTAACAGTGATTTATGTAGTTTAAGGTGTAAAAACACATAACATATGAATCACATAATTTTATTCGTGATTAATATAAACCAAGAGAGTAGATGTAGTTTTTATATTCCCGAGTAAAAAGATATAAGAACGAATCTACGTTTTCAGAATCTTTCATTTATATATAATAAATGTTCACGAATAAATGTTCTATCGAATACCTTCGATTTCATATCATATCCACTGTTTGTGAAACAATCGTCATGTACGGTTTTCATTCTTCCTGTATTAATATGCTAGACTCATATCTGAGACATAGATTTCGAGTTGTGTCCTTCAATAGCGAAAAAGGGTTTCTTTCTGGAATCATTATGAATAATAATTATAATTTAAATAATGTAAAAGTAAAATATAGACTGATCTTGGAGAGAGCTTCTTAATATTTCTAAATAACGATGATGGTCAAATGTTTTTTCGACATGTGTTTTTCCAGTTGGTGGTAATCTTTTATCTAATACTCTTGAACAATCTTGTATGTATGCATGTGTGAGTGTGTATTTTCTGGTCTCGAAGACTTTATGTTTCCTGCCGATATTTGCAGGATTTCAGGAATCCGGTGCGTAAAATCGCGCCGGATAACCAAAATTACCAGAAAGTTGTGACCAAATTTATATAGGTTACAACTTTCAATAAATTCATTTTATTCCTTTATGAGGGTTTGAAAATCGGCAATAATTTTTTGACGTTTAATGTGACAGATGTTAACCTCCACAATTGAAAAAAAAGCGTGCGTCAAGGTAAACGCACATTTGGGGGCATCGGATGGACCGAATGCATTGAATGAATTTGAACCTTTCCGTTTAATTATACGCATAATTACGATAATGCTTCTTCAGAACTAACTGATGATTAGTTCATTCTGAAGATTTCGTCTGTAATGAACGACGAAACGTCAACCGAGGGACGGAACGTCAACAAAGAGACTTCTTCACCGACGCGGCGATCACCGGAAAACCAAGAAGTATGAAGAGCCATTGATATGAGTGCAATATTATATTATTTCGTGTGCTTGATGTATCTTAAAAACGAAAGATAAACTTCCATTAAACATTGTTTTGTTCAGTTTCTTGGATTGTTAATAGTAGAAATTGGAACAAAGAATATCTATCAATATAATTAATAGTATTCCACCAAAGATCGGTGAACCAGAAATTTAATTGACACCAGAGTGTCAATTTGAAAACTTTCGGTCCGGATACCTACTAGAGATATCAAAACAATTTTTTTGAGATGTTACAATAGCAAGAAGGGGGACATCGAATCTTAGAATAGCTATCGCGGGGTGAGTAACCTCCCGCGCGCCCCATACCGCAACTTTAAAATCTCAAATGGAACTAACCCCTTTGTGATACGTCAAATTAAAGGTCTCAACGAATGCTTTACACATGCGAAGGAAGTACTAAATTTACACCTGCAGTCTTGGTATTTCTAGCTAGGTAAAAACTCTTCTACTGTCTAAGAAATGGGTAATGAAATAAAATATGATGGGAATTTCAAAAAAGTCAAAATTTTAATAAATAAACTTCGTTTATTTGCTTATTTATTGCTATACAAGTAAACGAAGTTATACATCTAATTATATTGTTTCCTAACAACTTGCAAGATATACCCATCCAATATCAATTTATGTGCCTTGTTTGTGGATTACGTAAATCATCTGTGGTTAATTGGTTAAGTGAGTTTACTTGTTTAGGATAATTATTATTCTAAAAGTACTTTCCATTTTCAAATTTGTGTAGCAAACAATTGACTAATACTTTTTTCTATGCACGTCACAGTAAATTGGATTAAATACAGTGGATACTGTAGGTTCGATCCGCTTAATTCCGCAATTAATGTTTAATTCCTACGCAGAAAATTAAAGGAGCGTTTACAAGGTAATCTGAAATCCCTATCTGGAGAACGCAACATACCGACTGAATAATCCATAAATATATCCGTGACTCTGTATGTATGTTCCGCTGTTTGTAGGTGTATTTTTTCAATTAATCCCAAGATAATATAATAAACGCTAACATGCACGCAACGGACAATGCCGGCTCGAAATTCCTACATTTTAATTAACGTTCAGCGATATAAAGAATGTGAGATCTGCGGGAGCGTTTTTAATAAAAATTTCCGTACCACCGCGCCGGAGCTGGTACCGGGCAAATCAAAGAAAGGTACGCCGAAAGAAATGCCGGCAGCAGGCAAATCTCTTACCCGATCTCTTATTATGCGCTTATTATTAAATAATCTGGGCGTTTAGTGCGTGTTAGCGGCAACACTTTGCAGACACGACAGGGCGGCCGCCCTAATTAAAACAGAAATATGTGACTTAAGTAAGAGAAATGAGCTTTTGTTGTGCCATGGCTAATGCCTTTTACACGAGATGGCGCTACTTTATCTCAAACGATTTAACGACACGCTTGAAGTGCGCCGCCAATGCGCAACTTTGCGTGGAGAAATTTCACGTGCAAGTAGCTAAACCCGATGCTAAGATAATAGACTATGTAGGCGTATTATCTTCGTGTGCGCCCACGTGTACAGGTTATTTTCGGAAATGTTATTAGTTTGACTACAAAGTGAGAGTGCGACTAACCTCAAGGCAGATTTCCATAATTCAGTAATACTTAGTTACCAGTATACGCAATATGCTTTTAAAAAAAGTTCAAAACTGTAGAAAGATGATACTTTTCCTGCTTGGCTATGTAAGCAACTGGTCGCAGTGGCGGTTACGAGTCGTTACCGACAACACGGGAATGCGCCCAAGCTACATATACTACATCTTTCCTCTTTTAATAAAGGAATACAAACTGAAACTAAATCTTAACTTAAACTAAGTTATATAACTGCTCTTAACACTAAACAGTGGCAATTAAAATGTACTTAATCTAGTTTTCTTGGTTATCTCACTTGTCGACCACTACTACTACTATCTCTTAACAAAAACCTTAACAATTAGCACAGTGCTCACTATTTACGTTTTCACTGTTATTTTATATCAACAATTCTCCACATTGTATTCATTAGCGATTCCACTAATTCAGCGCACGTTAGCAATTACATTATGAAAATATTTAAGACCATATATTACGAAACAAACCATGCAAATTCTTAAGTCTATCACGCTTTCAACAAATGATACCCTTATACCATACACATGTTTACGTCGATTGCTTTTGAAACGTAAACGGTGCATGGAATGGTAATTAAATCAAATCAACAGAAGAAAGTGCCAGATAAGGAAATGGCATGGCAAATATTTAACGTAATAAGTTATTTAGATTGCGTACAGTGCTCTACGAACCATTATATACTATATTCTCATAATATTCTGAAAGAATTGCTTTCTGTGTTTATGTGAAGCGACCATAACGTGCGCAAAATATAACTGCGTACGATTTATTGTTGTTATAGAAATTAATTCTACTACCAGCCTCACAACATGTAAACGTCAACGTATGATAAACTTTCAATGCACATCTTGAACAATATTAAATTTAATTTCCCAAGTAAATTAATTACTCTTATGCAGCATCGTGCGCTAGTTAAAACTATTCACCGTACCGTTGTTCACGCCCTCTAGTAGTCGCTTGTTTCTCTACTTGCGACCAACATTGCGTACTGCACATATCCAACTCCATTTTATAATATTTTCTGCTTAGACTATTAACGATGGTGCTCCATCGGTGTAAACTTGGAAATTTAGGCTGGCAGATGGTTCAACAGTTATTCGAGAACTGCAATTAAAGTTGAAATAAAAGGGAAAAAAGTAGTTAAAAACTATTCATTGAAAAAAACATTAACACAACACACATTCTCATAATAAAAAATTAAACGAAGTTGCCATTATTTCTATGGTATTGCAGAATGAAATGAAATCTAATACTGCTACAAAAATCTATATACTCAATGTATGCTTTGTCTTTCTTCATTAAAGATTGTTAATGTATTTTTTTTGTAAAAAATGTCAAATAACTCCTAAACGACCAAATATATGTTTAATAAAATCGACCATAATTCGACCAGGAATTCAAAAATGTAATACTATTTATGGTGTTCCAGTTAAGAAAAACTATAGTTAGATGGTGTTTAGAATAAATGAGACAATCTGTAAATGTATATGAAAATAATGTTATGTTTTAGAGGCGACAAAGTACTGTAACGTTTATTTGAAAACGTTTATTTTAATTATGTGCGACTTTGGCCAAATGTATGTTTAATAAAATAGTATACACAGTGTTCCATGGGAAAAACTAAAATTGCATAGCGTCTAGAAGACATAAGGCAATGTATATATGAAGGTATTTCTAGAAGAGAGAAGAATTGAACCCGTGAATTGAAATAGTAGAAGTGTTGACCACAGATGGAAATTATGTATTTATTGGACGCTACTATGCTTTAATCCCATATAATCAATGTGGTTTTGTTGGAAGTGTCATTTTGTTATGGGCAAGCGTTCTTGACTTGGAATGACTAGCACAAATAAATGTCAAAGCTAACAGTGTCCATGCGAGAACTATTTATTATTTTGTTTTTTTATACTGTTAATTATTTTCTAGAATACATATAATTATTCTTTAGCCAATAGACTTTTAATTTTAAACGAAAGAAATGGAGAAAAGTGATTGTACCGAGCGGGATTGAACCTGCGACCGCTTCGTCCGTATCGAAGCACTCTTACCAACTGAGCTGTCAATGCTTGATAGCCCAGTTGGTAAGAGCGTTTCGATACAGACGAAGCCAGACACCTAAAGGTGGGGAGCAACACTGCCAATGAAGACGTGAAGTCATTTGGAAGGCGAATAGCCTTACCTCCTGAGGTTGAAGATGAGTTAATTCAACACCTTCTTTATCTTTCTTTGCTTTCTTGGAGAAAGCTAGAAAAAAATGGTGCAGGTTTCATGGCACACCGTCCTGAACTGTCCCTTCGAGAACCCCAGCCGACATCCATCAACAGAGCAACGGCAATGACTCGAGGGAGCGTGATGGCATTTTATGACTTGTTCATTTTGTGAACTGTGCACAAAAAACCACATCACGCATCCATCGCGCACCTTCAACGGTTGGCGAAACGCCTTTCCACTGTCCATAAACCTCCAAAGATTATTTCTCAAAAAGGAAAACATCAACTTGGACCTATTGCTAGCGGAGAGAGGGGGGGGGGGGGGGGGACAAACACAACTTGTGTTTGTGGGATGAGTGTTTGGCACGAGATTAAGCACAAGATGAGTGGACCTACCACTGCTTGTTTTGCAGCGGCTCAGAATGAAATAGAAGTTGGAAGACTTCTATTTGATCGGTGCAATCTTTGCTTGAATCAGAAAGCGGGTGGATTAACAGCGATCTTTATCTTTTGTGGTTAGGGTACTTCATTGCTTTTGTGATACCAACTTCTGAAGAAAAAGTGATATTAATTCTAGATGGCCATACGACACACACACACACAAAATTCCTTGCGTCATCATTGTTTCCATGTCTCCACATACAACAAATCGATTGCAACCGTTAGACAGAACTTTCTTCAAACCACTGAAGACTTTCTGCAATTTTTGAAAGCTAGCTCCGAGGAAATCCAGGTCGTGGAACTGGGCGATAGCCAGTTCCAGGTTTCTAGACTATTGTCAGCAGCATACGGAAGAACGACAAACATTAACAACGCTACCTACAGCTTCGAAAACAGTGGAATTTTTCCACTGAACAAAAACAAACTAGGGGAGATGAATTTCTTCCTGCTGAAGTCAACAAGGAAATACGAAACCTTACTGTAACATACACTATCAATACATACTTCTACTGTAACATACACTATCAATGATTGGGTTCATGAAGCGTGTGCAGCTGTAACCAAAAAAGAATAAGCCATAAAAAACGACAAGATCATAATCAGACAAAAAAACGAGGAAGCTATAAGAAACGAAAAGAACGTCAGACAAATCGCCATCAATAATAAATTTCCTATAAATTCAATAAATATAAAAATATACAAAATGACACATAACCACATATCAAAAACTAATAATACACTACTGGGTAATTTTACAAACAAAAATCCTACAAACCTATCAAAATAAAATCATACAGAGCACTAACCTATCAGGGCAACATTTCAAATAGATTACAAAAGATATTACACAAATATGATAGTTACATCATTCAAGACCAACAACACGATTGTAAGCACATCGATTAATTCCAAGGACAAAATAACCAAACTGAATAAAAGTGGGGTATATTCTCTCACATGTGATATGTGTAAAGCAACATATATTGGTGAAACAGGGCGCACAGTATTACAATTAAAGAATTAAAGAACATAAGCGCACTTCAATCACTTCTTAATACACCACCATAACTTCAACATAGAAAATAATACAAAAATACTACAGCAAAAAAGAAAAGGACATTTAATGGATACTAACAAAAAACATTACATAATAACATACAATGTTTAATCGAACAGTTACAACCCGTAATAATGCCAATATATAAATCACTAAACAACCCATACACACTTTATAACCACCTAAATTTATATTTATAATACCGCACATGCGCAAAACTCTTAATGAAATGTCGAACAACAAAGACGTAAGAAACATGCACCTTTAAATTTAGAATAATAACAGCAAAACTGACACAAATCACCAGAAAATAGCACAACTTATGATGTCCAAAAATTAAGAACACCAAACATTACCCGTAAATCACGTTTACATACATATAGTTCCATTTAACAATAATTCAATTACAGAAGAAGGCTATATTGACAAATTTAAGAAACATTCAACTCCACGGCAAGTAATAGAGGAAAACCATTTACCAAACTAATAATTTAATCACACGATTAATAAGATAATACAATTTTCATCAACCACCTCAATTAAGTAGATAATTTTGACGGTGAATATTAAATAAATTTTCCAAACACAACTTTTAAGAATTGATAAACAACTAACCGTACATAAGACAAGTTATCTTTAGACTTTTATAATAGATAAGTTATGATTTTAATTTTATATTTTAGTTTTATTTTAATTATATTTCACATTTATAATAAGTAAGGAAAAATAAAAATTATTTTGTAGATAACCCCTGAAGATGGCAATTAAGGATTGCCGAAACATGTAGGGTTGAAAGAAAAAAGAAATAAATAATCAGAAGCGCACATTTGTTCATTATTACCAACTAGTTTAAAAAAGAATAAGATTCCATTGTCGTGATTGCAGAAACAGATATTTTTTCTGCAACATCTGTAATTTTGATTTGGATTTTTGATTTGTGTTTTTAAAATTAAGAACCTGCTTTATTTCTATCGCTAATTTATTTTATCGATAAAATAATATAAACTGACTTGAATTCCTTTTTTTTGCATTTATCCTTCCACCTAAAGACAGCCCCATTCATTCGCAACTTATATTACTACAATAGTAGTCACAATTAATATTGTGGTACAATTTAGGAAGTTGGATTTTAAATTGAACCCACCATTTCCATAATTCGACCACCATTTTTCCTGGGTTTTTAAATCGGCCCACTACAATATGTAGTGGCTACAATATTACTTGTGACTACAACTACTATTGTAGTAATATAAGTTGCGAATGAATGGGGCTGTCTTTAGGTCGGAGGATAAATGCACATTCTACAAGAAAAAAGATTATGTCCCTAGAGCATTTTCTGAATTTTATATGATTTTTTTTACAAAACTGGTCCAAATTAGGTAGCCTTACCCTAATAGAACGATGGTTTTTAGAATTACACTAAGACGGGGCAGAATGAAGCATTGTAGTCCAATGTGCCTTCCATCGAATACTCATTAAGAACTGCCATAACGAATAAAGATTTAGAAAACTCTGTATTGCTGATTTAATCATGAATTCTAAGAAAGGAAGGAGAGTAGTGATTTTTACTGATCAGCATGTTTAGTAACTAAATTTAAATTTTTAACACATTTATTTGTCGACCGGTTACGGTATCAAAAATTAGGTGATTAAGTGATTGGTTGCATTGTACATCGAAGAAGTTTAATTAGATGATAACACATTTGAAGTTACTTAAAATAAAAATTAGATTATTTCTAAAAGATGTGTTTGCCTTGCTGACGGCTAGGTTTGCAGTATTAAACGGAGAGCCGGTCGAACATGTTTTATATGAAAGTGCAAAATCGAGCGTGTTTTATATGCGCGCAAATAATTTGGATTTTGAATTTAAAATTAGAGTTTAAAAATTACATTGTTATATTGTAAGAATTATGATTATAACAGTTATAGTATTTTGCATATTTATAGATAAAAACCTATCAATTATTAAATTGAAGAATTATATTAATTAATATTAAGTAAGAAAGTTAATGTTTGCAATATAATAAAAAAGCGAATTATAAATTATTAAATTATAGAATTAATGAGAAACTTCAATCATTAATTAGTAATAATAAAAAGATTGTAAACAAAAAGAAAAGGGTGAAATAGAGTAAAAATAATGAAAATTACGGTTAGAATAATTGTGAAATTGATTAATTAATAATAAGTACACAAATAAAATGAAATAATATTAAATTTAATGTAAAGTAGAAAAATAAAATTTTGTAAATATTTTTTTTTCTTATTAAAAGGGTGTCTGAGGGAATGGTAAATATGTGGAATATTGTTTTCCAATTAATCATTAAGTAGTAAGGTTTGTGGATGTTTTTTTCTAAATGAATCTATTTCATAGCTTCCGAATAATTCCATTAAGTAGCCTATATTCAGTTGATGAATGGTTTTGATGTTATCAAATGTGAACTTATGATTGTTAAAACTTATGTGTCTACCTAAGTTTGAATTATTGCGAGGTGTTCTTTGACTCTAATTTCGATTTTTCTGCCGTTCTCTCCTATGTATGTAGCATTTCAAGTTTCACATGTAAGGGTGTATACACCATTTTTTCTAGTAATTTGGTAGGTGGTTTACTATTGTTAAGTATGTTTTTAGATTATGGTTTGTTTTAAGGGCAAGTGAAATGTTGAATTTATTAGCAATGTTTTTAATTTTGTTGCTGATTTTGGTAAGTGATGGCTCTATAAATTGGTTTAGGGTTATCTTCTATTTGTAGTAGTGTTGTATATCCTATTTGTAGTGGATATCGTAACCATTATTAGTAGTAATTTGTTGTATAATGTTTAACTATTTTTTTAATGTTATTAAAACTGAGATGAGTATTTTTTAATGTGTGTATATAAGAAATGAAAGTTGGTTTTTTAATTGATGGGTTATGAAAACAATTAAACGGGATAATAGCGTCGGTTTGTGTAGGTTTCCTATAAATGTCATAATTAATTGTATGTGGGTATGTTATTAGAGTGATATCTAAAAAAATTAAGGTGTGATTATTTTCTAATTCTACGGTGAATTTTATTTTTGGGTGTAAAGTATTTATAAAATAATGAAGTAGATTTATAACATTTACATTTGTTGTGTCAATTATGACTAGAATATCGTCTACATATCTGTTCCATAATATAATTTTGTTAATGAATTCGAAATTACTGTTGTGTATAATTTCCTGTTGTGTATAAATAGTTCATGAATATGTCACACCATTTTGTAGTATTTATTAAAATTTTTAAAATGTTATATTAAAATAATAAGTTATATTTTAATATAAAGTTTAAGTAATATTTCTTGGTAAAATTTTATTTTAAAATATTGTTACTATTATCGCCGTCAAAAGTATTGACCCCTCGCTTTGAAAGCGAATTAAAAAAAAAATTGTGCACCATTTTAAATAAAACAAAAACTGGCGAATAGATGAATCAATTTTCTATAGCGTGTAAAAGGTTCAAAATTATACGAC
>JAWQRJ010005766.1:0-10028 GCA_033557515.1 Diorygopyx duplodentatus | reverse complement strand
TTGATATTGTAATTAGTCATTTCTTTTCGAGATTTCGTCAGCAGTGCGGCTTCTATAATATTTGTGTTCGCAGGTTTACAACTGCAGGCAGGCAGCGATTCTCAACATTTTATTGGGCAATTGTGTTTCCATTTGAATTCTCGTCTTCTTTGTACATAGTTTTTTTAAGAAGAGAATTAGAAAAATATTGAATTATATTTAGATGAAATGAGAAAGAATTTTGTTCATCTTTCTCAAAACACCAGATAATTATTTATCATCCAAAATTGCAAAATATTTATTTAAGTACGAAAATATTTATTTAATATTTATTTAAAGATCCGGACCCTATTTATTAGTATTAAGATTTAAACTTTTTATTTAAGGAACTTCTGCCATTATTTTAATATGTGTAAGACCTTCCTGACGCATTTTCTGAACACCCTGCATTACACAGACGGTTCATTAGAAATATAAGGGGAACGGATAAAGCTAGAAATCTGAAAATTTGGATTTGAATATGGTAGGAAGGGAACTAAAGGATAAAAAAATTGTCAATTAGCTGGCGGTTCCGGTTATACAGGAAGTTGACAATAGCTTTGTTAATTTAAATGGACTGACCCTAATTTTTTTTCTTAATCTACATTCCATTTTCAGCAACTTTCGTAATATTTTTGCCAGGCCTAAACTTAATCGTTTTCGAGATATTGAACTTTTTCGCAAAAAGTATACAACCGCAGCAACATTTGGAAAATCGAATTTTCATAATTACACTTACGCGATAATGTTTAATCAAATTCTTACTTTTTGTAAGTAACTGGAGAGAAGTAGGTATTGAGAAAGTATGCATTCTTTAGAGAAAAATCAACACGAGTCAGGCGATCGAGCCGGCCAATTAACTGGACCAGCTCCTGCGATTCACCGACCATTATAATCGCGATCCAATGTTTGGCGTGCAATAATTGAATAATGTGCTGGACAGCCATCATGCTGAAACCAGATGCTGCTCTTTTCTTTCAAAACTAGATCCTCTAACAGCAATGGTAATTGTTGATCTAAAAATTCACGGTTCTTTTCATAATTCAATGTATATCAATAAAGGCGGGTCCAATCAATTTATCATTATAGTTATTAACATATATTATTCAAAACGTACAGTTATTCCTAGTTGAATGAACATCTCTGCTAATAAATATGGGTGCGTACAGAATGTAAAAAAAACAGTGGATTTGTTTGACTAGTATCACAATTTTTACAATGAAACAAGGCTTTGAATCCAAAAATCTTTGAGACAAAACTTCTTTTTTTTGCGTAGAATAATGACAATCTATTTGACTTCGAAAATACTTTGAAAATCTTGTTGATCAATTTCAGATTGATGGAAGTTTAGCAGTAGTTTGTACATTTAAGTTCATTAAGAGAGTGCTCCCAAGTGTTAACCTGAAATAATGCACTTTGATGTCACATTTTAGAGCGATTGATATTACCGCCATAAAATGTTAAGTTGGTAGGATTCAATAATATTCTTTCGATGTTCTATTGTTGTTGCCAGGTTGGTAGGATAAGATAAATAAAAGAGAACATCACATTTTTTTATATTTCAATATATTTATTTGGTTTTTGTCATAATATCATATTTTTTCTGTATAAACAATATCGCACAGTCGTATCTATGTACTTATAATTAACGTATTTATTATTTATATCGTACAATAAGCATCTGTGATACATAACACGATTTTCCGTTTATTAAATTTATTTTTTCCTTTTTCAAAAGCTTGTTTCCTTTGGAATAGGTGATTATAGAGCGCTTTTAGCTACCTTAAGGTTATAGAGACATCTACAGTTACGAAGTCGAACTAACTATACGCTACGAGAACACAGAACCAATGTACAGTTTTTTTTTGTTTAAACTCTAAAGAAGTTCACTAAAAGGAAACGTTTTGGGAAAGAAGTCGGCCATTTGCACAATTATTTATAAAATTCATTTATCACAATACTACAAAATTTAACAAAAACTATATACTTTTTTGTTCGAAAAAAATATCTTCTATTTAAATTCAGATCTGTCTCATTGTTCTCATTTCTTCTCTTTCGTTTGTATTCTTGTTTTCGATAACCTATCTACAAGTTGTTTTGTAATTAGTTTAATTTATCTTATATGCCTAGATGAAACAAATTTTCAACTTCCCATTGAGTCGTTTTTTAGATATGTCCCTTATCAAAAAATGTTTTCAAAATTTGCAAAAACGTCACCGGAAAGCGTCGTGTAGTAAAAAATATTCTTTTATTCTTATTTCTTTCACACATAAAGCGTTAATCGTCATTTTTCTTTGGATGCGAATATGTACAACGATTATCATATAGTAATAATACAATATACACATATATTACTCAATGGGGGACCTAGCTAGTGAAATAAATAATAAACGTTTTTATTTTAATTTTAGTGGAACTTTAGGGTGGTCCATACTATAGCGTTGGGGTGTATCAGTGCTCCGATTTCACAGTTCACAGTTCTCGATCTGCCGTTTATAACGAATAGTGCATCACTGGCCGGAGTAACCATGTATTGTCCAAATAAACCTGAAAAAATAAATTACACAGGTCTTATAAGACAATAACATCAGGTTGTTGTTATTTTTTCCTTAAAACTTTGAATTGTTCTGGTTTTAGTCAGTATAGAAATGTAGCGTACGAATAGAAATAACAACATTGGAATTTTGATTCGATTAGCAACTCAATTAGCGATGTTAAAAATTAATATACAGGAGTATCTCAATCACCAATTCTATGGATTTTAACGAAACACAAGTTTCATCTGTATGCATTTTCTTTAGTCCAGCATTTTGAAGACACTGACTTTCCAAGAAGAGTAGTAACGACGTGATTTTTTTCGTTACGCCGTGAAACTTTAAATTTTGAATTACCGGCGAGCCAAAACCAGTGCCGAGACGCGAGACCTTTGGACCTACCGCGGCCGGCCTAGCGAAGCGAGGCTGTGTTATTGCCGGCCGTTTTATAAGGCGCTTACCGGTTATAACTTTTAACTGTTTATTCTATTATGTAATAATGTTCTAATTTAATTACCTGAACCACTTATGGGCCTATTGGCGTTTCCCCATTTCGTTAATTCCGTTGGAACCGGCTTACCAACTCCAGTTATAATTTCGACTTTCCCTAAAAACACAAGAAAAATAAAGGTACAGAATATTTAATCCCAAACATGAAAAAATACGTTGTTATGTAATTACCTGACAATAAATTTAAGAATAATATATCTTCCTTATCTTGGGCAGTAGCATAGATATCGTAGCTGTGCGTCGTTTGACTTGGATAGAATGTGATGTCGGAAATGTTCAAAGTAGTCTTTACATCGAAAGAAAACAATAGCCCGGTTGCTGAAATAAAATTTCCTACACTATAATAATTTTGATTTTTGGTATTGCATTGAAACTTACAAGTGATTTCTTGGACAATCAAAGTAGCCCCGCTGTTTGTTTTATCCAAGGTTACCAACTTTCTCGAATCCGGCGAAATAAACGGTATGCCGGGCAATGTTTGTTTGGTCGCTATTACCGTATCAGTTAAATAATCAAGAAGTAATTGCCCGGTTGGTCTGTTGGTTACTGGTTCTAAACATTCCATTATTACCAGTCCATCTACAAAGGAAATTTCCGAAAATTAGAAGCCTAACGCAATGAATAAAACATAGAATTGGAAAACGTACACAGTGCAGAATATTGGATTTGTTCTGGTACGCAATTGTAGGGAGTTAAATCCACTGATCTTGTATATCGGAGGTTAACCAAATCGAGTTTATACAGTCCCCTTTGGTTTGTGTGGGTGACGTAACCATACTTGAAGCTGTAGTGAGATAATTCCTACAAAATCAAGTTGGATAGATTAAATTAATTTGATTTGGTAAAAATACGATGAACAATTTACGTACTTGGTTTGGAGATGGTATAAACAAGCCTTTAACAAGGTCGAACTGGCCGTCAATTGGTTCCGGATGAACGGTGTGATGTTTCCGTTTCTGTCCTGCATCTCTTATTACCTGAAAAATAACATTTTTTTGTGGAAAAAAAAATCACAACAAATTCATATGTATAATTTGTTTTCAAATGGAGAAAATGTGAATTTAGGTTGGCCGATTTCAACATGATCTGGATTTCTAAATTAAAAAGGTTGGATAGGAAGAAATATTCACTAAAAATCTGGAACAATAATAAAATTAGAATGGCTCCTGAAATAAAGAACCTAAACTGGAAAACTATGCAACTTTGAAATAGCCGCAAAAAAACTGTAGTAAAATTTCCTTAAAATATGTAGCGGTGTATAGAAAACAGTTGAGATTATTAATGTTTCCCAAACATGAACAGACGTAAAATTTAATAAGTCTAAAATCTTATTTAATAGACCCACACTTTTGTTGCCAATAAATTGTAAATTGTTCGTGTAAACTTTTATCTAAAGCGTTAAAATCTATAATATTATAAACACACATTTGTGACAACGTGGAATCGTATTTCTGGCAGGTTGACTGATCAGAAAATCAGTACGTAAAAAATTCTAAATTAATTCTAATTCAACTAATTTATTTTTCAGTTAATATTTTTTTTGTATTTTTTCCATATTTTTTCCCTATAGGAAAAAATACAAGAGAAATATAATTTGTATATGTTACCCTCCTTTGCCCTAGGAGGGTAACATATACAAATTGGAACCACCGCTATACCATCTCACTATTCAGACTACTGGAAAAGAAGGGGAAGTATGGATTGCACATCAAGGAGCAATAAGGTGAAGGGGAAGAGCTTTTGATATAGAAGTAGTAATTTGAACCACCCTTATACCATCCCACTATTTAGACTACTGGAGGATAAAGCGGAGGAGTATGAATCGTATATCAATAAACTGTGAATAAGGTTATAAAACTGTTAAATGTAAACATTGTACAGTTATCCTCACTATCAGAAGTAAGGGAATGAATTTGAATCATCCTGCATAGTAATTTCTCTTTAAGAGAGAAAGTAAAAAGGACGGGAAAATTACCAAGTAAATTTAATAACTATGAGATATACCAGAAGAGGTTGAAGATTTGGAAAATAGAAACCATAAGGAATTGTAGTTGGATGCAATGAAGAGAGAGAGAGTTTACATCAACAGAGGAAAATAAAACATGGCCAGAGGTGACACCATCTACTAAAGTTTAAATACTAGGTAAGAGAGGGGATATTTGCATCTAAACAATTTGAAGAAGAATTGAAACAGAGTTCATATCTGTGTTGCAATTCTGCTAGATTAGTCGTGAGAGGATTTCCTCAGAGAGAGACAACTATGGTGATATTTATTCACCTGTTACGAAAATGACAACAATAAGGACTTTACTATCAGTAGGTAATCAATATGGATATCACTTTGAACAACTGGATGTGAAAACTGCATTCGTAGATGGAGAATTGAAAGAAGATTTACGTTTTTCCATCAGAGAGGGTAAAATGTAAAGCAACTCATGTTTTTTAATTCAACAAACTCTACATGGATTAAAACATGCATCGAAGCGTTGGAATGACAAAATGAACACTGCTTTAGTAGATTTAGGATTTAAAAGATTCGGGGCAGATTATTGTTTGTATTCGAAAAATATTAATGATCACAATATGTATTTATTATTATATGTGGATGATATTATAAAATTAGGATCAAACATGGGGATGATTGAAAAGTACTTTAATGCAAAATTTTTACATAAAATATAAGGATGATTTGAAGAACTTTTTAGTCTTGGAAATAAATTATAACAGAGAAAGAGAGAGAGGGAGGGGGGGGGGGGTAAATTAAAGTCAGATTACTTATGGAGGATTTTGAAACATTTTGACTTTAACATTTTGAGAATTGCAGAGCATGTTCAATAATTGATCTAAAACTAAAATTCAACACAAGCAAACAAAATAATACAGAAAATAAACCAGCAAAACAATGTCCTATTACATTTAATGTATTTACTGTTGGGATCAAGACCTAACTTTTGCAGTGAATTATTTTAGTAATTTCAAGAAAAAAAATGTGTAGGAAGCATATTTAAAGAGATTATTAAGGTATTTAAAGCGAACTTAGGAAGTATATTTAAAATACCAGAAAAAAATAAATGATTTAGACGATACTTACTTCCAGCTCTTAAATGACAGATCGCATCAGTGAAACTCTGAGAATTTTTATGAAATGTACAAGCAATTAACATTAAATGTTGGAAAAAAATTCCTTTCTATTCTCTACAAATCGAAGATCTGACACTTTTGTTATCTGGATTTATGAAGAGAAAAGCTGAACTACTTTCAAATAAAAATCGTTATTTCGTCACACTTGTCACAAATTAATATTGTTTAATTTGAGGAATGTCATTAATAATTTTTTAAAATGACCGCTAATGTCAGTTCTGAGATCAATCAAAGACGAGTATTTTTTTTTGAAAGCCGACTCCAAATGGTAATTTATTCTTCCACACGTTATAAATATTTTCTCAGATATTGAGTCGTATAAACTCTAAAAGGTTTTAAGGGCCAAAAAAGGCAATGGTGCCAAATACTGAAAATAGTGAAGCCGAGGATTTATCAGAAGACGAAGCAATTCAGCAATGCGGAAGAAAGAAAAGGAGGTTGCACGACTTTGAGTCTGAATGCAGTAGTGGAAATGAAGAAAATGAACCGGTTTTTACATCGCCGTTGAAAAAACCCATCTGCAAGTAAGAAAGAAAAAAGTATGCCGAGGACAAACCACAAAGGATATATGTAAACATGTTATATGAAGGATGAATCCGCAAGTGAAGAAAGAAAGATTGAAGATTGATGCATCTAGGTTACTTCCTGATAGTTTCAGAATAGTTTCAGTTTTTCCAGGATATCTAGTAGGTGATGCATTTTTTTGGAAAAACAAAAGACGGTCTGAACAGCTTAGATAAATACCCCCATTTAACCGAGTCTTTAGATCTTACCGTTTTCAAGATACCAATGGTGAGCATCGATCATTTGAGACACCTGTATAAGTCGCTTTTTCCTTACTCTTTCAATCTTCAGTTATAATTTGGGGTAAACTTTATTATATCTTTATACTTTATTATTACAGACTATAAATACGTTTTCTTATAAACCATTGTAAGTGTCCTTTAAAATGGCAAAAGTTCACACAGTCAATGTTATAAAGTGGATTGGAATTTGAAGAACTCGCTGAACCTCATGAAACACAATTTGTTGAACTAGAAATAGAGGATGAAGAAGATATAAATTTTGTAAATGAACATAATAAAATAAATTAAAGCTGTAAAATATAGGAATGACAAAAAGACGTTATGTAGAAAGTTCACAACATCGGCTTAAAACAGTAAAAAGTCTTCAGCCACTATACAGATGGGAAGTAAGTATATAAAGGTGGCAGTGACCGAGATAAGTTGAAATTTGTTGGAGAATATGTACTTAAGAAATTGAAATATTCTTTTGGAAGAGGAAATATAATTTACGATATAAGCGAATTGCGTCTGATAGGTGACAGATTTTTAAATGGAGGTAAACCTAACATTAATACTTTGCCTGTATTAACATTTATACAGACAATATCTAATATCTCGCATAAAATGAGCAAATTAAATTTATGGTATTTGATTGAAAACAAGGACTTTTTAAAATGCAATTAAAATGGAATTTTGTAAAATTAATTTCAAAAGCTTAGAGAATTAATTTGGTTAATTATTGATTATGCAAAAAGGATTTTGCATGATCTACATTTTAAAATATGCTCATCCAGGCATCAGAAAATTGCATTTACTCTTTAGGTAATGTTTTTATGTGATAAATAACTTTAACGTAGCTCAAGAACTTATAAACAGCCTCTTAAAATAAACTGTTTAACATATAAAATTTAGGGAAATAATCTAAAGGAAAGAATTTTCACAGCCCGTTACAAAATGATTCTTTGGGAAAGCGTCTTTGAGAAAAACCTTTTAACAAACTTATTACCAGTAAATAACTACAAACACAGGTGTAACTTTGTAAAAATGTTGCATCAACAGTTTCTCTTCAGGACAAAGTGTGGGGAAGGACAAAAATAGTACAACACAAACAAAATTCAGCCTTCTCAAAAGGGTAACCACTATCATTTTTCTCTAGATCACCAAAAAATCAGACCGTGATACGGACTAAAAAGGACAGTTCTCCTAAAAAGCGGCGGTTAACAACCGCATCTCAATTTATGCAAATCCGCCCTTAAAGATACATTTCCATTCGAAACGACAGCCGGCTTTCCAACTTTCCTTTTTTCCCGAAACTCCTGTACTTTCGACTCCCGCGATAGCATGCAAATCCCCCGAAGAGAAAAAAAGAAACGAAAAAGCGAAAACTGATTCGTCAAAAATCCAACAAAAACCAATCGATGTCGTTTGTAATCGCACATTTCCATACAAGCCCTGATAAATTCCAATTTTTCACCCTTGCGAGGTAAACAAACGCCGACAAAACAAAAGCCACGGCACGCGGCGTATTACAAAACGAAACTCACTCGCTAAAAAGGCAATAATTCACGGGACCCTATATCTAGGCATGGGACAATGGGTGAAAAATAGCAATGGCCGTTATCAGGGATTTGCGGCCAACACTTGGGCGACGAAGCCGGCGGCGGCGGTGGTGGGGAGTGGAGAGTGAAATAGTGGAGGGTGAGGGGTTAACGTTTATACGGGTCTATTCTATGGAAGTGCAATTTTGGCATCGTCTATCAAGTTAAGTGTTAAAGTGGAGGTCGCTCGATGATATTGAATGGTTAGTTAAGGAGTTGAGTTATGTCTTGGGTAGTCTAGACTTACCTGTATTGTTTTAACGCCGGTATTGTTCAGGGATCTCCAGTTTAGCACCCAGATCTGGTCGAGATGTTGGACGTAGTGGAGGTCTACTGGATATTTATCAGTAGCAACAACCTGCGCATAAAAGACAATAACAAATAACAATGAAGTGTTCACTGACGAATGAATAACTTACGTCGACAACCACCATTTGAACCTTGGAAATAATAAGGATACGATCCCTGTCTGGCTGGGTGGCGTAGACATATCTGTTGGCTACATTTACAGCTCTACCCCATGTGCACTTGATACCTTTGTCTCCGCATACGTACTCCTGCAAAAAAAAAAAATGAAAATCACTTGTTTTGGCATTACCCTTGGTACTCTTGGTAAGATTAAAACTACCCATCAAAACTTTGGTGACCTCATTGCAATGCATTCAATGTATCGATATCCTTATGCAAATAGCACGTATGAGAACTTTTGCACAAAGTTAGAGTTAGAAGTTTCGATTTTGTGTCAGGATCAAGTTGGCAGGTCATTTAAAATAGCTGTTTGCGGGGAATAGTTCCGGATAGTCTGGAATTAATTTCAATCTATTTATCTATTTGATTGACTGGCAATCCTGGATTGAGCCATTTGGAAAAAATCGAGTGTTGTGCATTTTTTAATACATAAACAATAAAGTGCATATTAATATGCAGTGTGTCCGAACTCGCGCCATAGCCGAAAACGGCAGATTCCTCATGAAAAACTCTCACCTGACTTTATAACCAGATTCATCATTCAGAGAACTTGGACATGTTAAACCATTAAAAAGGAAGCCTACTTTTTTTACCATGATATAAAGATAAATATTTTATTAAATCTACAAGAGAATCAAAAGTTTACGTCAAATTGCCATAGAACTGTTTTGAAGTGCTTCTATGATGCAAAACTTTATCCACACAAAATGATGTTTACCAAGGAACGAGAATATGACCCAGACCGTAGACTGCAGTTCTGCGAAGAAATGATACAGAAGCTATACAGAAATGAGGTAGCTCTTGAAAATATTCTTTTTTCTGACGAATCAACTCTCACGTTGAATGGGGAAGTAAATCGGCAGAACTGTAGATATTGGTCAGAACAGAATCCTCATTGGATGCGTGAGACACATACCCAATATCCTGAAAAAGTAAATGTTTGGGCAGGGGGTTATCGGCAACCATACAATCGA
>JAWQRJ010005765.1:0-10029 GCA_033557515.1 Diorygopyx duplodentatus | reverse complement strand
GCATCTTCCAGATAATGGCCCTGTGTATGTGCATCGTTTTCTTCAAACCGAATACCCTCTCAACGCCACTCAATGCAACTAACTAATCGTATGTCTCCACATCCACCCAAAATTAATACTTAAATACACGAAAAAAAAAGGCTTGATAATTGAACTTATATTGAATGCCACAAACTGTATATTTTTGGAACGCACTGATAACCTACTTCCAGCATTAAAATTATTATCAACATTTATTTTAATTTGCACAATATTTGGTGCTTTGTACACGGCATTGCGGCTATAAATTATTGTACGTAAAGCTCTTTGGCTACTAGTGCTTTTTACCACATAATATTCCATTTTATTACGTCCCATTTTCCCATTTACTTTTTGATGCTCAACTCTACCTCCACTCCACGCTCAGCAAGAGTGACAGTTCCCATTTCATTTTTGTTGCCAAGGCTGAATGCAGAAGCTGGTTAATAACTTCCTTCTTGCTAAAATGTACTGGAAGTATTATTATTCAGCAGTGAAAATTCAGAACCTAAACGCACTGTTACATTTAGTCTAACGTTTCCATTTTCATAATTTGCCCGCAGTAAAATGTGTTGCCCTCAAACGAAATTCAGCTACATTTCATGAAGAAAAGCTGAGATGGGTCGGTGATTAGTCGTTAACAGAACAAGTTAATGGCGGATTTCCGGGTGTGGTGGAGGGGGAACCCTGTATCTCTATTGAGGTTTATGGTTTTCCCTTGCTTCTAGGATGAATTCACCTAGGCCTAGATTCCAAAACTTGTTCCAATCTGTATGAACGTTAATGTACATATCTTCGATTTTTAACTGTAACAACCAAATTACATGGTGCAAATTGCAATTACAAAATAAATGCGTGGTGTAAAATGATGTCTGCCTTCTCACTTCAAATCGCAGTGTGTCGGATAACCTAAGTTTCAGGCTTTAGTACTTCATTCAAAGATAACAGTTCATGTAATACTTCTCAATAAGTTATATAAATGTAGAAGATATCTGGGGCAAAATTTAAGTGGAACTTGCGAAAAGCCGGAATTACCAAAATTAATCCGCAGCGAACGGCGGTATTTCAAAATTATTGTTGAAAGAGGGTTGGTAACCTACGCCTACTGTAGATAAATTGAAACGTTTTGTCAGAACAGTCCATTGTCCCCATCAAAAGAGGATTAAGGCTCGTCTGCTGAAGTACTGCGGAAATCTGCTACGCCCAGATAAAATTTAATTTGCCTGGTGACAGGGAACGATATGAAATTAGCCGCGCGCAGCTCCGTCTGTATTCGTAACGAGACAGCTTTCGCGAATATAAATTCAGCAAATTCCTTGGAGCTACAAACCTTAATTGGTGACGTCAAAAGGGCAGTTTTGTACAATAATTGACACATTGCCTGACACAGAAGTCCATTATTTAAGCTTCAATTAGAACGTTGGTCAAATTGCAGCAACCAACTTCCGAACTAATTAGGCTGACACCCCACATCTACACTCTGACTCAGTCCAGACGTGCGTTACACAATAGGCCTCTAATGAAATTCAAATATGTATATCCACTGCTCATTGTTTACCCACTACTCATTGTTTACCAGTGCTATAATTTAAACCTTTTTCAAGCGGCTTATTTTTCACAAATTTCGTATTAAGGCAGATTAGGTAAAATGTAAATATTACTTATCAAAAATTTAACAGGCAAAGATCATACCTTCTACTTTTGTATCATTGTGGATCTGAAACTAAAGTCACATGCCTTCCATTCAAATACTCTTGTCCTAATTATCAATGGTCCTAATAGTTCATTATCCCAATTGTTGAATTCTCTAATTAAGAAGATGCTTTAAAATTGTGATTTTGATCGAATGATACAATAAACAGATGGCAACTTCTTCAAGGATACGGTTCTTATCTTATGTAGATTGAATAGGATGTCGCAATTTGTATTGAGCTTTTATTTATCTACATACAATTTTAAAAAAAATTAAGAAGTAAATGTTTGCCCTGTTGTTCTTCCAGATAACTTACTCATGCCCTAAATACCTCAATTGGCAAACATAATGTTCTAATAAATAAAATTATTTAAAAAATACATGAAAATTACAAATCTTAGCAAGCAAGTGTTTGAGTGTTGTGCGCAACATCTTAAATGACACAATAAAGGGGCAGATATAGAAATGGTTGTAAAGTCAAAGGATACCTGAAGATGAAGCATTCACAGGGAGATGCAGAGACATAACATGATAATATGATATGGAGAGAAGTGAAGGGAATGGCACAAACTAGAGAGAAGTTGCGAGATCTGATGGAGAACATCAGAATTATTTATCAAATTTAGCCATTCTATCTATTAAAAAAGAAGAACTTGAAAATTTGAAATGTTTGCAAAATAGGCAGATAATTATAAAACAGTTTTGCTGAAAATAAAGTTAGAAAAGTGATATTTTAACAGCCGTTATATATTATGATTAGAAAGCTTTGTTATTATGATTTGTTGGTTTCTACTCTACATATATTTGATGTGTAAGTTAATTTACTTATTCTTTGGCAAAAAATAATACATACCAGCATACCATTAATTTTCTCGTTTTAAACAATATTACTGTATTGTATATTTCTTTGTCTTCTTTTCGTTTGGCGCTGTTTACAGTCAAAATAAAATATTTCCTCAATACTTATACAGTAGAATTCACTAATAACGACCTTACTTACAACGACCTTCCATTTACAAAAGCGAAATTTCTGTTGTAAGTTTGGTTTCCTAGATGTTTACGTACAAAATTATTTGCTTAGAACAACTTCTGATTTAACGACGATTTCATTTATAACGACGCATTTCGGCTGTATTATTCGATAAAATGTTCTGTTAGAACGACCAAATATGAAAAGTTTACCCTTTTAATTCAAATGGGTATTTGACAGTTCGGGGAATTACTTAATTCTCTATTGTGTGTTCTTTTCTTTACACGAATATTTTATTTCGGTGGTGGTTTCGCAGGTGAATACATTTAAAATGATTAATAACTAAGTGGAGACTATTAAGTAAAAATTTTAAATAAATTAAATTTTGAGTTTCAGGTGAAACCTTTTAGAAAAGAGATTGTAACTTGTGTATGGTACATAACCGGCGTAACGATATCCATAAAACTCCCAGACATGAAATTTATACATTGTTTCTCCATAAGAGATTTTTTCGCGATAACTTTCTTTAAATCAAAGATATGTTAAATCTGCTTGGACCACGAGAAAGCTTGTTCTTTTCCGCATCTAAAAGTGAGTTTTCGTCGGTCGACTTCCCAGTAATTACCCCAGAAAAAAATTGCGAACCCAACGGTGTACCAGCAATTCTTCGAAATTGACCATATTTGGATTGTTATAAAACAAAAACTAAGCAAAATATATCGAAACGGCTATCACTACGTTAAAGCCCAATGTTACTACTATACATGGAGTCTCAAATTCGATGCTCACCATTGGCATCTTGGAAAGGATAAGAGCTACAGACTCGGTTAAATGGAACAATATGGGGGTGTTGATCTAAGCTATCAGGCCTTCTTTTGTTATTCCAAAAGAAGACCTATCCAGTAGGTTTTTTCAGGATATATAGTAGGCGTCGCCTACTAGATATCCTCAAAAAACTAAAAGTCGTCATTTTCTTCAAATGTGAATATTTTCCATATCGTTTATCGTATCAAAAAATTTCGAGGGAAAAAGTTGTAGATATCAAACCATTCTGTAGGATAAATTGTAACAATATTTTTTACCCTGCACTAGTTTCGAGATATGACCCAAAGTTGTATTTTTTTTTAAATAAAAACCGTAGTTGATTTTGACATTATTAAATTACTTGATTTTTCCCTTTCCAACAATATAAGATTCGAGCTATTTATCTTTCATAGTTTAGGCGATATGAAGAAAAATCAGATTCCACAAAGATTTCAACCCACATCACACTATCCATGATTAAGAACTATGTTTTGTTTTCAAAACAAAAGACGAAGATGGAAGGTTTATTTCTCTTTGCCTCAACCCATCAGTGGAGAAATCAGTTCTTCAGATGAAGAAATGCCATATGTGACTTCCGTGACTGATTTGGATAACACTCGATACCACGACATTTACCCAAAATGAAGAATATGTTAAATGTTTCTTCAAATTCATTCATTGTACGCACTATTTAGTTTCAAATACCTGTCAACTTCACTTTCACTGCAGGCCACTGCTTAAACATGAACGGACAGGATTTCTACGACGTTATATATAGAAACCCCCGAGATCTACGATCTCGGACAATTGAAGATGAAGGCGAAAATATTTCAGACAAAAGTTATTTACTGTTTTGCATGCAATGTGTTGTCATTATTAAAACTATACGTTCATATTTAAATAAACAAAATTGACCCTGAAATGACCTTCCACTAAATAAAAAACATTAAACAACGTTTCCCCCATGAAACCAAATAATTCTTGTGGGAACCATTTTTCTGAACAATTCCTTGTTTATGAGACATCAAGTTGTAGTACCTTATTTTTTACACCCGGCATATAAGCTAATCCGCAAAAGAAGAAAATAAACAAGTTGAAACGAAGCAAAAAGGGTGTGAAAGTTATTCTAAAGTAGTGCGAAAGTGTGATCGTCTTTCTTCAGAGGTTTTAAAATGGGAACTGGACAGGAACGGCTTAAATTTTTGCGTTAACCGTCCTGAGTTAGGGTTAGGAGAAGTCAAGGGAGGCCAAAATGAGTTTTACGTTTGCTTTTGTTTTGTTTAGGCCCCCCGCGAAAAGTTGTTTCTCTCATACTTAGATTTCGGATGTTGCCTGCTACCCAGTTATAAAGCTGGACATATTAGGATTTGGAGTATTAGTAATGTACCTGTGTGATCTTTGAACAAATTTGTAGTTTTAAATAAACGATATCCTTTACATTATTCCCGATTTATGACCTATTCTAGAAGATATTCAGGAGAGATCATGTAATAATAAAGAAGTCGAACAAAACGAAGAAGATCTACACAAAACCTCAACCTCCGACCATAAAATGTTAATAATTGCTCCTCAAACTGGCTGATTCTGTTGTAAAAATCGAAAAAAAATTAGAAATAATACTTATTAATAATAAACAGAAAAAACAGATTATTTTGCTAAAGTTTAATTAATTGTTAATAACAAACTAATTATTAAAATATTAAGAGTAAATCGTCGTTTCTATCAAACGTTGCCAAAAATTCAAATACGAATGTTATAAAAAAATCTATTTCTTCGAAGATACAAATGTTCAAAGGCCCGAAATTACTAGTTCTCATGATCCAATCAATCCGAGCTGAAATTATTATTTAGCGTATTTATGGTTTATTTTTTGTGTGTTTATTGTTTGTTAAAAGTGAAAAATGTATTCTAAATTAAAACCTTAAAATACACTGAATTTTTTGATTTCTTGGACTGAACTCTGTGTCCTAAATAATTTATTAGAACGCGTAATTTATCCTAACTATGAAGAAATAAAAAATGTGCTACTTCACACTTTAAGTGAAACACAAGTTATGCTATATTTCGCCTTCAAAGATGACGCCTGCAAGCAGGTTTTTATTTGATATTATTGTATAGTAAAATTTTGGAAATAGTAAATGAAGAAAAGGTTAGTCTACCTTTTACCTGCGAAGAAAACCCATCAGAGGCCCGTAGTAACAACCGATCCATCACTACACTTGCGCCTGAAAATAATAACTACAATGAATACATTGCAGTAGAGGTTAGTGGTGTTGTGAAGAGCACACTCAATACACGGGCACATAAAAATCAAAACTTCAATTAATAAACCGCGGCGAAGAGTGAGGAAGTAATCTGCAGAGTAACATATGTGACTCCGCCCAAAAAGTAGGGGTAATCGAATGTTGTCCCGGTTTATGAAAATTAGTAGTTTTAACTTTAACATAAATGATTAGTTGTTAATAAGGCAACTAGAAATGAATAATAAAAAGTATAACATTAGTAAGCTAAAACTAAATGCAGAAATTGAAAGTTTTGCAAGTGTTTTCGCAAATGAATGAAAAGTACTCACGTAAAACGAAAACTCCATCGTATGCCCATACGATTTAGCACTACACTCGAAGGTTCATGGTCCAGTGTTCCAACACTAACACCCGCGCCTGAAAATAAAAACTAGAATGAGCGAATGAATTACAGCGGAGGCATTGTGCAGAATAACATGGCTCAGCCGAAAAAGTGGGGGTAATCGAATGTTACCTCGATTTGTGAAAAGCCACATGTTTTTTGCTAGGGGCAGACGATAAAAGAAGGTCTAAAATTAGAATACATTTTATTTCTAAATAATCTTTAGAAATACTTGAAAATAAAGGGTGTGTTAACGTTTTCTACTGATGAATAACTGAACCTTAATTTTCATTCTTAGTTGCTAACAACCCTCAGTAGGGTTGCCACCTCCAAAAAAATTATAGGCATTTTTTTTGGAAACTTACGAAACGTGTAAGTGTTGAAAAAGGTTTTCTATTCCTTTCGGTACTCTGAGAATTATTCACTAGAACATTACGAATACCAAGATACTTTCTTCAAGTGAAAAATTTGAAGAATAAAGGAAGGGTAAACGCAAAAAAATGTTCTGGTTGTTCTGGGAGCTCGATTCTTCAATTGCTTCGACAGCAAATCAAAATATCTAAATATTAATACAACACTAAAACAAATTATATTTTCAAGAACTTTCTTGAAAAAAATATTTTCAAAAGTTTAATTTTACAATGATAAAAATTTAAAGAAATACAAACGTGAGAAATGGTTATGAAGACAGAAAACATACTCAAAAATTATGGTACGAGAGAGGCCTTTTCTCTGTGAAAACCTGAATTTAGTTACAGGGTTTTTAGATTTCCTAGCTTTGTTTTGTTTGGATTCTACATGTTTAACACAACTTCATTGAAAGTATTGAAATATTGTAAGTTTTTCAAATTTCAAATAAAAATTATTATTAAGCACTTGTTTACTTTTATTTACCTTACAATCTACAAATTGTCTCAAATAGGTTTACTTACTTACCATTAAGCTGGTAGATAACAAGGATAGAACTCGCCAGGGTAAACTATGTGAGAAAATTTGATTACTATTAAAAGTTTAATGGCAATATATCCCCTGAATTAATTGCTATTTAAATATTTACATTCAAAATTTGTTGTCGCAAAATAACGCTAAAAATTCATCCTACTACAAAAACTATTATTTATTTATAGGGTTATATCGCGAACAATAAATTCGGAACGTCCTAATTGTTGCGGCAACTACTTTCCGTATCGATAATTAAAATTAATTCTAGAAATATATTGACTAATTGCACAGTTTAATATACCACTAGTATACAACTTTTAGTGGTTAATTAGGTAACTGTCGCTCTAACCTTTCCCTGTTTTTCTAGGGAAAGGATGTTCAATGCGCATAACTTGCATTTCTGGGTAGAAAAAAATTCGCAACCAGGGAACGGGCGTATTAGCGAAGGTTTACCGTAAATCTATGGTGCGGGATAGTAAGCAACCATTTGGTGAGATTTAAGAAAATCGTACTCCAAGAGATTTACTTAAAAAAATTCATCTGGGTCCGCACATAATCGCAGTGACACTGAATGGTCATCGTTACGCCGGTTTTCTGGAAAACGTTCTCCTAGAATTGCTCTTGCTGAAGATGTGTCATTGGACATCCGAGTACGTACGTGGTACCAACACAATGGTGCTCCATCTCATTACTCCCACCTAGCACGGGAAGTTCTATCCACTAATTTCCCGAACAGGAGGATTGGCCGTGGGGGTACTATTCTCTGGCCTCCAAGATCTCCAGATCTAAACCCCTTGGATTTCTTTCTGTGGGGACACATAAAGAATTACGTTGACAGGAGTCGTATCAACACGATCGAAGATCTTGAGGCCAGACTACAGGACGTCATTGCATCTGTGACACCTGAGATGATTGATGATGCCCAATGGAATATGACACGACAAGCCCGTATGTGCATTCAGAATGATGGCGGACATTTTGAAGATCGTTTGTAAAGCATTTTTTAATGCTGCACTGTTGATGTCCAAAATGTTCACAGAGCATCCACAATATGTACAGTCCCAAGAGAAATGGTAACAATTAAAAGTCAAAGCTGTACAAATCTGTTCACGATGTCGCTTTCCTATTGGTTATCTTTAACACCTTCTAGTTCTTCTACTATTGATCCCTCGAACTTTTTATTACCACTTTATGTATTTAGTTTTTCGTGGGGAATCTGACGTTTTCGGCTATGGCGCGAGTTCTGGATGCTCCTACAGAAGAGAAGGAGGAAGAAGTGAAAGATATATTATATGAAGAAATGAAAAAGGAGTGCGATCTTCTGCATAGGCATGATATTCAAATAGTTGTAGGAGACCGCACTGCGAAGATGGGGAAGGAAAACATACCTAGAAGAATAATAGAAAAATGTAGTAAACACCAAGTATCAAATAACAATGGAAGAAGCTTAATAGGTTTCGCAATACAGAGGAAAATGGTAAGAAGTACACAAATGCCGCAAAAATAAATTGGTAAGGAAACGTGAGTGTCCCCAGACAAAAACATAGAGGGAAAACATAAGGGATAACTATATGTAAAAGAAATTTTGAAGAAATAAGCAAGAGCAAAGAGTCGAAAAACGACAAAAAGGGCAAGAGCGAAGCAAGAGAGAAGTGACGCTAGATTAATTAGAAATGCACAAATAAAGTAATCGATTTTAAAACATTTAACAAATGGTCCCGTAAATTTATAACAAGGTACTTGAAATGGTAGGAAGGTGTTGTAAAAAGCAAAAATTCATCTAATCATATAAGATCTGTTAAATATGAATCTGAAGAAAAAAGAGCGTATTTTGAACATGAAGGGCCATTGATATGAGTACATTGATATCTTAAGGACAAAAGGCAAGCTTCCATTAAACATTGTTTTGTTCAGATTCTTGGCATGTCTTTTCTTCAGAAAGATAGTCTTAAGCATTGTTAATAGTAGGTAGAAACTGAAACAAAAAATTACTAACAAAATAATTAATAGTACTTAGGAAACCCAGCAAAGCCCGGTGAACCAGGAATTTAAGTTTTATTAAAGTTTAGGAATAAAATAAAATGTAATCATTTACGTACAATATAATTTTACAGAGTTGTCCCAAAACATTGTTCCCTATCCCTAACCGAACTTGCTAGTCTGTTAGTTTTGATAGCGCTATCTTGTGGCGGAAAGTAAAACTAACAGACAGAGCTAGTTCCGTTCGACCAGCACACGATGGCTCCCTATGTCCGCAACCTAGCTATAAAGCAAAACTCATTTTTATATCTTAAAACGATTTTTTTAAGGTCGGCTATCTCAATCGATTTCCCGAGGGTTAGAACACAAAAAAAGTCTTTTTTAAAGACTGTTTCGCTTCCTGCCGATAGATCCCGCCAGCAGTTCTATATCGATATTTTCCTCACAATTTTATGAATTACCCAGTCATGTGAGACTCGGTTAAATGGAACAATATGGGAGTGTTTATCTAAATCTAAGCTGTTCAGGCCTCTTTTGTTTTTGCAAAAAAAATGCATCGCCTACTAGATAATCTGAAAAAACTGAAAATTGTCATTTTCCTCAAATGTGAATATTTTCCATATTATTCATGGTATCAAAAAATTTCAAGGGAAGAAGTTGTAGACTTCAAAACATTCTGTAGGACAGATAATAAAAATACTTTTTACTTTGCACCAGCTTCGAGATATGGCCCAAAGTTGTATTTTCTTAAATGGAAACCATATTATACAGTGTGTTTGTAATTTCAGGGCCAACCTTATATTTCCGTTAATATTCAATATAGAATAAAAAACTTTATACAAAAATTGAATTATTATAAAATTGCAATTTGGTGGAAAACTTAAAAATATTCTACTGCAATTTCCCGCTAGAGGGCGATAGTCAACTTTTTTTTCTTAAATGGAATTACATATCTTTTATGCATCTATCTAATAGATGATTTTGTTCTCTTTACGAA
>JAWQRJ010005764.1:0-10029 GCA_033557515.1 Diorygopyx duplodentatus | reverse complement strand
ATATATATATATATATATATATATATATATTATATTATATTATATATACAGATAATCGAATTGAAAAAATAAAATAACGTCTCCGTAAATATCAAAGTTGTAGTTTTTTAAATGGAATGCCTGGATATTATTTCATTTTTTTGTTTCTACGATCAAAATAATACCGAGTTTCAGTATGGTTTACCTCACCTAAACCTAACGGTTTTTAAAAATATTTGGAATTTTGTGGAAATGTAGTAATAATGTTAATAATTTAAAAACCGAACATTTATTATCCCTTTTTACATCAAATTTACCCTGATGTGTACTAATTGATTACATTTCTTGTCAAACTGGCGAAAAAATTCCTAAAGTATACAGGGTGTCCAAAAATTAAGAATAATGACGAGTTTTATGCTAAGAATAGATGTAAAATTTATATATAAAACCAAAACGAAAGACTGTTTCTCCTATAGAGATTAAAAAACTTTACAAAGGATCCTTAAAAATTAAATCCGAAAAATATTTTAATCATCTACAAGCATTAAAAACTGTTCCTCCTAAAGATGTACACGGTTTTTACGATTCTTTGTTGCATTAAAGCGTTTGTATTTTCATACTCCGTACTTATTTCTTAGTTTTTGTTACCTAATAAAGAAATAAAAATTACAGTTGAATATTATTTTTTATTGATGTTGAATTATTTCCAAAATCAAGCGTAAGCGTTACAAAATACACAAGAAAATATTGCAAAAACACGTATCTCCTGCCATTTATTTATTAGTTGATTACAACATTTCAGGCTCTGCAGGAGTACTTCTTTTGACCTTTAAACTTAATTAGAAAAAAAACAAATAAAAATATTAATTATTTCCATTAAAATCACCTTTTTACCTCTTCTGTAAAACGTGTGTTAAAACGCACGAAATGTGTGTATTTTAAAATTGCGATTTTTACACCAAAACCCTTAAGAGGACAGTCTACCCTATTTTAAAAGAATTTCAAAATCCTGAGTTTATTACATTTCGTAGGGGGCTCAAATTTTTACAGTAATAGTTATACTGTACCATTAAAAGTAAGGAAATAAAATTTTAATTTGTTTTTATATATTACTATGTTTTTCAACTTTATTTTGACTTTTCACAGTAACTTGTATGTACAATTTGTTAAATTATACTTACTATAATGATTGTTTCGTATGTTGTTAGTTCTCTTCCTTCTTCATTTCCGCCCACTAATATTCTTCAGATTATCAAAAAACTCACTCAAAAATATATTTTACGTTATATTTACAGTGTATTTTTGGTTAATATAACGTAATATTGAAATATCGATTTAAAATTGAAACAGTTATCCAAAAGTCTGAATATCAAAAAATAGTAGTGCTTTTTGCTTTATTTTAAAAGTCATGTCAACCCTCATTACTTTAAATGCCACTGCAATATTGCAGTACTAATTGATAAACGCTATTTAATATTGACAATATCAAAGCATTTTACAAGATGTAAAAAATATTTCCCAGGACACATATTATTTAATATGTAGCGTTGAAATAATGAACATGACTTTAAATTTGTATTATCATCAAGACTTCCAAAATGTTCTCAAATATATGGCGATTAATATTTTTTTCTAATTTATGATTAATTTAAACGTAGTTTTATAGACGACATTTTGATTACAGAACGGAATTTAATCTGAGAAAATTCAATAATTGAATCTTTTAGTTTTAGTTATGTTCTCAAAGAAATTCCAATCTTTGATGCCCAATACACCATATGATCAAAAAATATTTTATTAATTTTATTTATTATTAATTTTATTCAAATTGTGCGTAATATTCAACTTAGTTCGCATGACATTCATCATTGATAGTTCTTGATGGGACAAAAGATGTTTTAATGTTGAAATAATCGTGCTTACAAAAATTTAAACCTTTAAATCTCAACCTAACAGCACAAAATTTCGAACAAAGCCGGAATCGACTACTGTTCCCAAATTAACGAAAATTGATCCTTCGGTAAGTTACCTACATAGATTCTCATCAGAAATGCCATATTTACTCAATATTACATTACAGGTACGTAATTATTACTGAACAAATTAGCTTTTTTATTTTACTGTGTTTGCGTGTTGTAATTACTTTTATTGGCATTAACAACGTGGATTAATTTTTTGACGTATCAATAGAGAAGAAGATACATAATTAAAATAATAATATTAGAATATTAGAATAATAAAATATTCAATTTAAAATACACAATTACTATAAATTTTCTTAATCCCTTTGGTCGAGAAGCGTAACATCCCTATAATAAGAGATTTTAATTAAAAATCTGAAGCCAGTGTGTTAATGATCTTCATATGTACTACGATAATGCGATTAATCATCCAAGATTAGATGGAATATAATTAGACGGATTAAGAACTGAATAATATGAATATAAAATACAACAATTCTATTTTACATTCATGAATTCCGAAATGCTTTGATACTTATTACTTTTATTTTACTGTTAAATATTTTTTGAATTTGAGGTATTTTTAATTTCATTTTATAGCGATATCAATGATATAATTATTATTTCGATAGATAATACTATGTAAATATTGAATGTTTAGTTCTTTTTAAATTCTTTACGTTTCGTTCATAAATTAGCCCCATCTGTAGAAACAGACCTACAGTAAATCCGATAGAGGTGTCATCCTTACCAACTGTTTTGTTGACACCAAAAATAGATGGCGCTGTAATTACCAACTTCAAATGTCATTTTCAAAAATGAACTCTATGGATTCCTATCGTTACTTGACTTATTATCCCAATCTTAAAAAAAAATTCAGTTAACATCTTCGATTTTATATTGTAGTACATAAACGAGGGTTTCTGATGTATATTCAAAATAGGATATATTGCAGTTGTTACTTTAACTATTTCTCTTTCACTTAGTTTCCAAAAATTGCCGAATACTTTTTGCTAGGGTGGAACAATCGAAAATACAATTTTCAAACATCTGATGTGAAACACACACGACTTTCTGTTACCTTGTTTCAATTTTGAAGATACCTTTCTTCTTATAAATTCATGAAAGATATGTCATAGGTAAGATATGTCAAAGATCGATCGATATATTCAAGGAATTCAAAAATGTAATAATATACAGAAAAAAATGAACTAGAGCTCGCATTACTAACTTCTATGTTAAGCAAATGTCATTTTTTGTAAATAATGTCTAATAACTCCTAAACGGTGCTTCTTTGGCCAAATGTATGTTTAATAAAATCAACCATAAATTCGACAAGGAATCCTTAAAAACTAAATCCGAAAAATATTTTAATCATCTAGAAGCATTAAAAACTGTTCTTCCTAAAGATGTGCACGGTTTTTACGATTCTTTGTTGCATTAAAGCGTTTGTATTTTCATACTCCGTACTTATTTCTTAGTTTTTGTTGCCTAATAAAGAAATAAAAATTACAGTTGAATATTATTTTTTATTGATGTTGAATTATTTCCAAAATCACGTAAGCGTTGCAAAATACACAAGAAAATATTGCAAAAACACGTATCTCCTGCCATTTATTTATTAGTTGATTACAACATTTCAGGCTGTGCAGGAGTACTTCTTTTGACCTTTAAACTTAATTAGAAAAAAACAAATAAAAATATTAATTATTTCCATTAAAATCACCTTTTTACCTCTCCTGTAAAACGTGTGTTAAAACGCACGAAATGTGTGTATTTTAAAATAAACGAAGTTGCGATTTTTACACCAAAACCCTTAAGAGGACAGTCTACCCTATCTTAAAAGAATTTCAAAATCCTGAGTTTATTATCCCAATCTTAAAAAAAAATTCAGTTAACATCTTTATATTGTTGATTTTATATTGTAGTACATAAACGAGGGTTTCTGATGTATATTCAAAATAGGATATATTGCAGTTGTTACTTTAACTATTGCTCTTTCACTTAGTTTCCAAAAATTGCCGAATACTTTTTGCTAGGGTGGAACAATCGAAAATACAATTTTCAAACATCTGATGTGAAACACACGACTTTCTGTTACCTTGTTTCAATTTTGAAGACACCTTTCTTCTTATAAATTTATGAAAGATATGTCATAGGTAAGATATGTCAAAGATCGATCGATATATTCAAGGAATTCAAAAATGTAATAATATACAGAAAAAAATGAACTAGAGCTAGCATTACTAACTTCTATGTTAAGCAAATGTCATTTTTTTGTAAATAATGTCCAATAACTCCTAAACGGTGCTTCTTTGGCCAAATGTATGTTTAATAAAATCAACCATAAATTCGACAAGGAATTCAAAAATGTGATAATATATATTTCAATTTTTGTCGTTTGTAATTATTTGTTTGAAGTTTACATTTTAAATGAAAACATGTTTTATTAAGTAATATCCATAAAAGATATTTTATTTTTAACAAAATTTATTGACATCTGTATTGAAAAGTATTTGCACTTTTATCATTTTAGAAAGACAATTTTGAAAAATGAAGGTAAATTATACAAGAAGAATGGTCTTCACATTCCCAGATGGCTGAATTTGTGAATTTAATTCTTCAGACATGCAAGAATGATGATGTCGTTGCAATTATTGCAAAAAATTGAGTGGTACGTAGGTAGTGATTAAGGAAAATACGTGACTGAGAGCAGAAACTGTCAAACATTTTTTTCTTCTTGCATTCCGAAAATTTAATTATTACTCTGAAATCTAACAAATGTTTTATTCATTTCATATAATTAATAATACGGCACATTTATATTATGAGTCATACTTGAATGAATTTTGGATTACAAATTATAATGTTACATCCTATTGTTACATCCTAAACTCTTGGCGTATGTTAACTGGATTTTTCGAAGGGTATTCAGGAATAAGGGAAGGTCTGAAAAAGGATTTGAATTAGATAGAAATTCTAGGTATTTGAAATAAATTTTTCGTTTACCTGTAATTTCTGTAGAGATTGCAGTACTTTACTGAACAAAAGAGCTTTAGCTATTAATCCAATAAAAGTGAGGGTCTGGTAATCACATGTCAATAATTGTGGAATTCCCGTTGAATTGCCTTGAAGTGGATGACAATTCGATTCCTAACCTAAAAGTTAAAGCTTGTAAAATTTTGTTTTCATTGGACATTTTCTACTTAGCGTGGCGGTGACAAATATTGTACATTGGTCCTCTCTATAACATATTGTCCCGACAGTCCTCGGCATATCTTTACAGCCGTTTCCAGTTTCTATCTAATCATGTCATCTTAGTCATCTTATTAACAAAACTTTTTCTTAATAGTTATATTTGAGGTTAAACGTCAAACAAAACTTACTGTCGATTGGTTGGTATTACCAACCAATTATACAAAAATTTCCCTACGTGAATATTAATAACCACTTTTAAAATAAAAGCGCAATGGAAATGAAAGCCGAAATGGAAACAAACTTAAGCATGATATAGTATATATTTTAATATAAAGCACACGACAGTAGGTAGGTTTAGTCACGAATTTTACAAGAAAACTTATCTTTAAGAGTTTGTTAAATTGCATAAATTCGAAAAGCAAGCTAGAAAAAAATATAATATCAATTAATAAGCTGCTTTATTCAAAATGTTAAAACAATAAACCTTCAAGTAACACGTTCAAACATTTAAACAAATGGTGCGAATTTTCTTAAGTTTGAGCACCAACTTAAACCAGAATAAAATAAGAAGTTAACTTCACTTCTTAAAATTAATTGAACATGTCACGGGTGTGCAATTCTTTTAACAAACCTGTACACAATGCTTTTAGTGCCACCGGTTTTGACCGGGAGAATTAAAAATATTTTGAAATTATGGCGGGAGTATAATTGAATTATATTTTCCAAAAAAAAAAGAATATGCAACAATGGAACACCAGCTTTGTTTTGTAAGAAATTTCCCAAAGATTGCCAATATAAATATAATATTACTTTTTAAAGTAATACTTTTTACGTCTTAAAACTAGTAATATAATTACTTTGAAATTTTATCAATGTCTATATTGTTACCACAAATATTAAATAAAATACCTTTATTTTTATATTAAACGCTATATATTTACTTATAATAAAACAACTTAATTTTTATATTAAGCACTATATATTTGCCATAAACATGTAATATATACAAACCATATATTTTTTAAAATAATATAGAACTGAATATATTTTATTTATATTTTGTAATTTTATTTGTTGTGTAGAGAATACACAATACTGCACGTATAATTTGCAACAAATAAATGTAATAAAAAAAGATATCAGTATGCAATGTAAGTAGTTTGAAAATTTATTGCTATTCAAATAAAAACAATAAATAATATATAAATATAATATAGTAGCTATAGAAATATCTGTCCAAATGTTACTGTTAAGTAAACAGATGTATTTGTAATTGAGTGCATAAACATAACTACATTAGAAATAACTATTTTTTTCATTCAAATAATCACAAATTGTACTTTTCAGAGTATTTCCTACTTTTAAATTATTATTATTCTTACCTTATTTTGATTTTACTACGTAATTTTTGTTCATGTACATTTCCCTCACCTTTTTCAATGTACTTTTTTTTGTTTATATGTGGAAATATGTATGACGTGCCGAATTTACTATGCTCCGCAGTGCTTTTCAAAATGCACCCGTGTATTAAATTTCTTGTAGAATTTGTGGTCGATTTTATTCAACATACATTGTCCCAAAGTTATTGGAGATTTAAAGTATCATTTAAAGTACTCGCATATCACATATTTAAATATACAAATATTTAAATTTATTGTTTGCCCAAAGTCGCAGCGTTTCAAGATCGGGGCGTTAAGTGAGAGAAAGTCGTGTGAGTCGACTATACCCACTCATTTATTTAGTTTTTGTTAGTTGATAACAATCCAAATATGGTCAATTTCGAAGAATTTCTGGTACACCGTTGACTTCGCAATTTTTTTCTGGAGTAATTATTGGGAAGTCCACCGGTGAAAGATGCGGATTTTAAGAAAGATATCGTGAAAAAACTTCCTATGGAGAAACAATGTATAAATTTTATGGCTGGGAGTTTTATGGATACCTTATGGATTATGGTGTTTTAAAAAACTTCTCTCTGCACTAGCAACTGTGGCATGCAAAGTTAGAAATAACAGCAGGGCTGTAATAACTTGTTTAAAACTAGATGCTAATGTGCTGTTTTCTATTAATAAGAATTCTGCAAATTCTAATATAGTACTATGTTTCGCCAACTCGTCACATATTAGCCTATTATTTCTTAACGTAACTAATTTGAAACTCAATTAATTAGATTTGTAAAAATTTTGTAATTCAGCCCTTTATTTCAAATCTCATTTTCGGATAAATGGCAGAAGTTTTTTGGTAAAATAAAATCAAAATTTTCTACTACATGTAAAAGAAATTGCACAACTATTATTACTAACTTACAATTTCAGTTTATTTTTAATGTACACTCTGCGTACTATCGTTTATTTTTTATTTCTGCCGTAATAAGGATCGTTTTATTAACCATCCAGACAACTCTTAAAATCATACTCTTTAAGAATTAACTTCAAGACTACTGCACAACTTGTTCTACTTCACTTCTAAAGTAGGTAATATGATTTGAAGTATTTTTATGGGAAATCCAAATAGAAAAATAACACACTGGTGTTCCATTAAAAAAACATCTTTGGTCCTATGATGTGTATCTAAAATTCTCTCACCATGTCTATCTAAAATTATAATTACAACTGTATTCAATTTGAACTTTTGTTCAGGTGGCTTTGGCTTTTGTTCTATTTAGGATTCTTTGGTGGTTTAAATGTTTTTAAGGGAAATGCATCGTCTAAAAATCAAAATCTCCCTAAAAGAAAAACAATCATTTAATTTCAATACAACAAATCGTAGTTTTCGCCAACATTTATTCTACATTCTCATCGCAGGATATAAATTTGTTTTTCGACGCACCGTAAAGGTTTAATTTACTTTGAGAAATAGATTGTTCTTGCGGTGGAATAGTGAAGAGGACTGTGAAATTGGCGCAATGTATCTTGGGGAGTCCACCGAGCTAAGTTTACGTGGCATGCAGTCGCTTATCGGACTTTCGAAAATCGGGTTGCGTGCCCAGCGCATAAACCACTAAAATATTTATCTGTCGGGACATTAATTTCCGAGAAAAATATATTCCCATGTCAGAAACGACTTGCGTGCAGGGTGCTGCATACCCACGTCCTGACTGGAGAAGTGAGAAGTGAGAAGTCGACAAAACAAAAAAAAACAATTGCCGCGGTCTAGACAACAACTGTTTTGCATTGAATTATAAAAAATCACGCCTAAAAATTACAGCAACTTTTTATTACACGACATGCAGGGTTGGTGATTTGTCATGCCTTAGGTAGTACATCGATAATGGGAAAAAAATTGTAGTTTAGTGTGTCATCGATGATATCAGGGGGTAAACGGCCTAAGCCTAAACACAATGCGTCAGCAATATCACGAGGAACAAAAACGAGTATGGAGGGGTGGGTGGTGGCCGCCATAAAACTGCTAATATGCCCTTCGAAAAAGCGAAGTTAGTGCAAGTTCGGGACGTCGACTGGCCGCATGCCAAACACAGCGTCTCGACGCCCTGGCGCCGACCATAGCCGCCTACTAGACTCTCGCCTCACCGTCTACGAAGCTCGTTTTAGTCCAGTCAGTGACATTAGTGAGACGACAGCGCTTCAATTAGCGGCGACCAACTGGTGGAACTCCAGGCAAGAGCCAAAGAATTCAAGGGCAGCAACGATGGCTCCTAAACTAAGAGGTATTACCTTTCAATTTTGTTTTTCTTTTCGGCATTTTAAACTTTTTCACTCTTATTTTCTGTTGGTGTTTGTTGAATTAAAGGCGACCGAGGGCACTTCTTCTCCCATCCGCGCGTATGCATATTATCGATTTACGTTTTAGTCACTCTGTTGTTTGCAGCCCTAAATGTATTCGCCCTGGGGGGAGGTTTACAGTTTCATGTAGCGGGGATCTACCCGCAAGGGCAGCTTTTGTTGTCAGATGATTAAAAGCGCTAACTGCGAAAGGGGAGTTGGGAAATTGAAAAGCCTCTCCAGCCACGCGTGCACAAGGGTGGTGTTTACTTTGTGTAAATTTAAAAATGTTTGGTCGCGTTAAAAGTTACGGACAAAACTGAGCGGTTCCATCAAAGAAAATCAAAACTTTCGACCTGAAATGACTCGATGTTCTTCGTATATTTATTGCAATAGAAAATGATCTGTTATTACCAAGTCAATTTCAAGAAAATCTTTATGAGCAATTACTTGTCGATTGTAGATTTCTGCGCACCAATAAACAATGAAATGGTTGCCAAATTTCATTTTTTAAATGTGAACGTTAATTGGAGGAACATGGAGTTTGTGGAAGAATCGAAGATAAAGCCCCTATAATAAAATAAGTTTGATCTGTTTACCAGACAATTGCGGCAAATAGATCAATAGTCTTTAATAACATTCCGAAAGAAGCAATAAATAAATAAATAAAATTGTCGTTCAATATCGTTTCAGAGTTAATACACGGGCCGTCCGTTGTAAATCACTTTTTCGGACGTAATTTTAAAATTTATGGTCGAATTGGACATTCCTTGCAGCACGCGACGATACAGCTTGCCTGGTTTTCGTTTTTCTCCGGTGGAGGGCCAAAAGATCGAAGCAGCCCCCGTAAGCCATCCGTCTCTGTCTGGTCGGCAACACGTCGATTTTTGACACATTTCCCTCCCCTCGGCAAACTCGCGTTTCTGCGATTTCTTCGGCCGGGCCAACCACAGTATGATTTCCATAAATAATACATCGTTTCCAGTATGCGGCGATGCGCCTCGCAACGCTGCGATGCGCTACCAATAAATCTGCCACTTGATTCTTAGTTGTGAGCTATTCGAGAACGAAACGTGTCGTATCAAGTAGGCGGCGCGAGAATTGGATCTAGCCTACTATCGCCGTCAAAAGTATTGACCCCTGGCTTTGGAAGCAAATAGATTAAAAACTTA
>JAWQRJ010005763.1:0-10029 GCA_033557515.1 Diorygopyx duplodentatus | reverse complement strand
AGGAAAAATTTTAGGTTATGACATGTGTTTTTTGTTGAATGGATGTTTATTAAAACAAATAGCAAATTCCCAATAACGTCCCCCTAATATCGTCTAACGGACCTAATATCGTCCCGGGACGATATTCAGGTAACTTCACCTTACTTTTAAGTTTATTTTCTATAACTGTTTTCTATATTTATTTAATATTTTATTTAACATTTTTCTTTATTCTTTAGATGCCAAAGAGAAAGCTGTGGGATCGTACAGCAATGGAAAGCCGTTGAAGTTGTACGAACGAAAAAAATAAGTTATAAAAAGGCAGTAAAGTTATTGAACGTCCCAAGAGCTACTTTGAAAGATTACGTGAAAAATTCTGAAAAATCTGTGAAAAATGTAGTTTCTGGGAAAATGGGAAGAAAACCAGTTTTACCGGTAGAATTAGAAGAGGAGCTGATAAACTATTCCTTGCAAATGGAGAAGAATTACTATGGCGTCACCGCTTCTGATTTTAAACGAACGACTTTTCAATTGGCTATCAGGAATAATATTACACACCCATTTTCACAGACCAAAAAGAAGGTGAGCAAAAAATGGATGAAGTTATTTATGGCTCGTCATCCTGATAAACAAGAGCCATTATCACGAGCTCGTGTGCAAGGTTTACTGTACGAAACGTTAAGACTTTTTTGGACATATTGAAACCTCAACTGCAAAAGATTAGCTTCAACCCTACTAAAATATTTAATGTTGATGAAACTAAAGTCACCACAGCATAAAGTCAGAAAAATCCTGACTGTGAAAGGCAAAAGAGAAATTCACAAATTGTCATCGCTGAAAGGGAAGCATTAGTAACTATTGTTATCTCTATGTCAGCTTCTAATCAGTTTATTACTCCGTTGATGGCGTTTCCAAGAAAAACCATGCAAGCTGAACTACTCGATGGAACACCTCCAGGCACCATTGGTGGATGCCACCTGTCTGGTTGGATCCAGCCTGAGCTGTTCACAAAATGGCTGAGACATTTCGTGTCCGTAGTAAAGTCTTCTAAAGAATACCTTGTTTTGCTTGTATTAGATGGTTATTACAGCCATACAAGAAATTTAGACGTGATTGACATTACACGTGACAATGGTGTATCTGTAATCTGCCTCCCCCCTCATTCAACTGATCATATGCAGCCTTTGAATGTCTTATTTGTGTTTCCTTTTTTTGGTAGGTGTTAATATTTCTCAATTAACACCTACCAAAAATTAATAATACATATTCCTTGTTTGCTACGAATTTGAGTTGAAAAATGTTATTGTAAATCCTTGGCTGATAATTGTTATTGATCTCCCAAAAACTAACATTGCTTAATGATTTGTTATAAATTGACGTTCATGGATCAATCTATCCATGGGTCTGTCAAAAAAATATCCATTGGTGAACTGAATTACACATCGAATACTCTAATAATATAGTCATTACAGACAATCTTAACTTACACTTAGTACAATCACAAATAAAACATCTATATTATCAATTAAAATTCTCCAAATTCCATTAAATGCCTCATCGGCGTAGGCATCACAGGTATTAATGATTAAGTTCACTTTAGCATTTTTCCACTTCTTCCATTTAAAACAATAACATGTTGAACAAATTGACGTACGAATTTGTCTTTTGGAAACGTCAAAAAAAATGACAAAGAACCTAGACAGTTTTAATTAGTACGATCGTGTAAGCGCATGGTTTTAGCCTTGAATTGGCAAAGATAATCACCAACTCCTCCAATTCGTCAATTAAAATCGTTTCAAACGTACTTCTCACAGACGAAAACAACAAATTAACGTCTATGGCAACGTGGTCGTGCACCTATCGCGGCCTGCTAGATTACGAGGCGCAGTCGAGATAGCTAAAAAAACGACGGACGTGTACTTACCGTTGACATATTTTCGAGCTCGCGCCGGTTACATAAGAATCCTTAGCGCGCGTACCGGTTGGCGAAAATCAAAGAGCACCGAACAACTTTAAACCTCTCACCACTGAACACATTCGTAAACTCGCGGATCAATACCGGTACAAAAACGAATATTCTCCCGCTGCACGGTCGGTAATGCAGGCGCCCACAACTGTCAACCCGTTTCGGCGCGTGCGTACGTTGCAGGCAGAGAGTAAACGATCCGTTTGTTTAGGGCAATTGTCGAAGGTTTGTTATGCGGTATATTGTAATCAAAAGTGTTCGGTGCGCCATCTATCGCACGCAACGGATTATAGGCAGACATATAGGAAATATTAACAGGTTAATTAATCGTAATCAGCTGTTTTAAATTATACCGTAGATTAGTATCTAACGAAACAAAACCTCTAAGTGTCAATAAATAAAAACTAAGTACAGTTAGTCATTTTAACGATAGTAAACTATTTTTAATTAAAGGCGGAAACGGATATCTATCTATGTATTTCGATAAACGTGTTTTATTTTGATGTGTACACTAGATTTTGTTTCAACAGTTGAACTGAAGACAATAGACAGAACTGTAAAATCAATATTTGAATGGAGAAATCAAGGATAAATAATACAAAACAGCTTTAAAATAATACACATATATTATGATAAGTTGAATCATAGAAAAAAACAAATTTATTGCAAGAAACGGCGGAAACCTTCGAAATGGGCATGAGATCTAATAAAATTACAACTACCGTACTTGATGAACATGATATCGGTCAACAAGGGTACCTACATAAGAAAATTTTCTAAACCTTATCAATAATATCGAATGTGATGTTGATTTATTATAGTTCATTAATGTAATATTAATTATATCTTGACTGAAAGTAACGTCCAAAATATAACGTATTTAACAATTCTGTACCGTATCTATTTCACACTATTTAGGTACGTACCTAGATCTACATAACTATATTATTATATATACTTTATTATATATAACAAAACTAATTTATTCTTTTTAAAGAGAGTTTTTATACACGTGTCATTATATATCATGGTAAAGTATAAAAAATTATATTTCTTATGGAAAGAAAATCCTTACAAACTATAGAAAAATTCTATATACAAAATATACACATTTCTTGTGACTTATAATATCATTTTGTTTATATGTTGCTTTTTCTCTTACCTATATATGTTTTTATGTATATCAGACGTATTTAACACTAACTATTTACAAGTTCTTAATTAATTCTTTTAACACAAGGGAAAGTAGAGTTGTACGTGTATGTTCCCACATTTCAATCAATTTATTAAAGTACCTAATATGTCGTATCAAAAATCAACTAATTGAAAACAAAATTTATTCATAAAGAGAATAACAATATACATTTATTAATGCTTCTCTTTTTTAAGTAATATAGTACAAGCGAACTAAAATTGTTATATAATATCGAAAAAAAATACTCCCAAATTCTCTATTATTTTCATTTAATAACAATTTCATCATGAAGGTGATTGTAATATACTGTACTTTTGACATTTCTACAAATAATTTTGGGGAAAATCCAACAGCAATTATTGGAGAACAGATGTTTTTCGTGATTGTCATTTTATTAGCATTAAAATTATTGTAGTATTAGGTAACATTACATACTAAGATTTTTAAGGTGTTTAATCTTTGCAAGCTATAAATTAAAATTCATTTTTCCCAAGGAGAAAAAGGGAAAAGAACATTTTTGGATCCCCAAATTCATTTTTAATGCTCTCGTTTTCTTGATTTGGAATTACGTAATTAATTAATTTCACTAAAGGCACTTTTTTGTGGAAAATAGTTTATGTATGAATATTTGGCATCGTTTGTTTTTGTTTCTACTGTATGAATATCAACTTGCTAGTTTATTATTGTGGGCAATAGTATTTTTGATCACAAGATAGGTGTGTTTTTGCCATAGGCATTGTACCATTTAACTTTTTTTTGCAATCAAATCATCAGCATCAAATCAAATCTGTTCCGGTCAATTATCTATTGGAAAAAAAGGTAATTCTTTTGGGAACAATGCGGAATAACAATCCAGAAATTGCACCAGAATTTTCAACTACGAAAGGTGAGCAAAGCGGTGTTTCCAATTTGGTTTTCAGAAAAACAAATTGGCAAACAAAAATTTGGAAATTAGCAGCTACATATCCACACAAATATCCAAATGATGACGAACGATACTGATTTACACATTTTTGAATATAGCAGGGATAAATGCACAAGTTATTTATTCAATGGCAAAATCATGGGATGCTCTGAAGATTAATTAAGGTTACAATTAAATTTTCATAAATATCAACCTTTTTCACTTGAATTGCCTTAACTCGAATATTTTCCCAACTTGAAAACAAATGCAGATATTTACGGTGTAAAACTTCCGTATCTCGAAGAACAGAAACTAGAGATATTAAAGAAAACGGAGAGTAGAAAAAAGACGAAGATTGTGGCTGCCGAATACGATATACCAGCCCTGTCAACTATAATTAACAACAAATCGTGACGAAGAGGAAGGAGAGAGCGACGAAGAAGTTAGTATAGAAAAACCTTTGCATCAAGGAACCGTGCAAGCTTTTCTTGTTCGAGTTTTGAAGTTTCATATTAGTTAATCAACAAATAATGGACCAATTAATAATAACTTACTGCTAATGGTTTATGTTTAACCTTTAAAGGACTGAGTGGGGGACTTTAGCTCCCCCAGGATTTGTTTTTAATTAATAAGTTCGTAAATAATTCTTTTCTTTCTTTCTCCTTTTAGGTAGTGGAGTTTTATTGCCAATTCTGTATAAAAACAAATTAGTATCACTTTCTTGTTAATTTCTTTATAATAAAAAAGTATTTTTTTTTTGTTTGCACCGACCTAAGGTCTCTCTCTCACTCATGTCAAAGTTTCGTTTCAAAACGTTGTAAGCCCTTATGTAGTAAAAATGGAAGGTTATAATTATGAAAAAAATTGTGAAATAAGTGAATGATATAGAAGATGAACTTGATTTTGTTTTTCACAGAGACGATTCAAGTGAAATATTAACTGATGATATTGGAAATAACTCAAGAACAGATAGTGACATAATAATAGTGTGAAAAAAAATTGAAGGATTCAAATTATTAAATCTGGTTCCGAAGATGAAGAAGTTGCATCTGTAGACAACAATGCATGAATCGACGTTACAGGAAGTGACATTCCCTTGCAGAGTATAAACTTTTCAACGGGGCAGAGTAGCAGGGCCGCAAATTCCCAATATCGAGGAACCGGTATAATTTTTCAAATTGTATTTCATTGATGTGCTCTTGGACGAAATTATAACGGAAACCAACAACTGCGCTAAAAAGAAATTGAGGGCTAAAACTCTTAGCAAGAATTCTATATGGCACACATGGTGAGATATAAATAAGGAAGAATTCTGGACCCTTCTTGGAGTCATCCTGAGTATGGGCACGATGCCTTTGTCAAATATGCAGGATTATTGGTCTAACCTAAGGATAATACTAGAATAAAAAAATTTTAAATGTGTTTACTCGAAGACGATTCAACCAAATATTTTGGATGTTGCATTTAAAAACAATGGATCCTCGGAAGACAGACATTATTAATCGGTAATTTTCTGGAGTACATCAATTCAAAATTTCCCAAGGTATTTCATACCAGGGAAAAACATATCCGTAAACAAATCAATTATCAAATTCAAAGAAAAGATTTGTTTTATATTAACGTATAATCCAAATAAACCTACCAAATAGGGCATAAGAATTTACGTTTTGGCAGATTCCGAAACAAGATATGTCTACAGTATTCTTCCTTTTTACGGCAGTATTACTTCCGATAAGCTTATAAATCCGGAATTACCCATTAGCACTAGAATTCCTCTGCATGTATATGACAAATTTTTGATCAACATACCAATTTTGATCATGCACAAGGATACCATATGTTCACAAACAGATACCACATTAGTAGTCCATTGGCAGAAAAATTGATGAAAATGAAATGTCATTTAACGGAGACATTAAAAATCAATAGAAGTGGAATACCTGATTCAATAAAGAAACCTAAATTTTCCGTAAATAAATCAGTCGCTTATAAAAGAGGACACACGATGTTATCCTGGAAAGAGAAAAGAGTAGTCATGCTATTGTGTACTAGTGATAGTGGTGGATTTGTAACAAAAAGAAGATTTCGTTGAGGTGGTGCAGAACAAAATATAGAAAAACCAATAGTTGTCGTTAATTACTTGACTTCAATTTTGAGAAAATCTCAATGTGAAAACAGCTTTTCTGTACGGGCAGTTAAAAAAAGTCTATATGAGGCCATATTGTTTTAGTCCATATAAATCGCAGTTTATATGGACTAAAACAATCACCGCGTTGTTGGAATAAATGTTTTGTGAACTTTTTAGAACAGCAATCGTTCTAAAAGGAAACTTTAAATACTGACTTATGAGGACGATGGTTTAATTGTTGTCGAGACTTGTCGTACCTCGTCTATCTTTCACATACAATTAACCTATTTCTATTTTTATAACAGCAGGAATAGTATATGTCTGACGAGATTGAATGTTGGTTGTGGCTATCATTATTTTCTTATCTCTTGTTAGTTTCTTCGCCTCCACAATGGCGAAATTTTTAAAGGGGAATCTTGTCCAATGTTCAATATTTGGCCATCCTAAACAATTTGATAAAACGGTTTTGCCTTCAAAGGCTGACATTTTAAGATGTTGCCAAGAAACCAGAAGGGTAATGGGGTGTCCATCTGGTGGGAACAGAGAGCCTTCATTTAGCATTATTCAGTGAGTAGTGAATAATGCTAAATGAAGGCTCCCTGTTGCCACCAGATACCCCATTAGCCTTCTGGTTTCTTGGCAACATCTTAAGATGTTTTAAGATGACGAAAATTTCGCCCTTGTGGATGCAAAGAAACTAATAAGAGACAAGAAAACAATAACAACCACAACCAACCAGCAATCTCCTGCTGTTATAAAACAGAACTATTTTACATTAACTGAAATTTTCTTGTGTGCTTTTCAAAAGTGCCGCTTGCTTCTCTCAGCCAAACCAAACAGCAGGGTGGAAGGGGGTTATCTCGGTGGGTGAGGGGAGCATGCAGTAAGGGCAAAGGGGAGCGCTTGTGGCCTCTGGGTTGCTTGATTTGGTGTTAGCAACTGAGCAAAGAGCTGCACAAATACTGCTTCGTTTTGCCCGAAAACACTCATATTTGTTGTACATAGAGTGGGTTAAAAGAAAATCGTTTTCTTACAACGCGTAGTTTCCAGTGATAGTGAATAATAAATACTGATGCTTCCTTATTTTATTATATTTATGTATTATCTGAAGATGATTATGGAAATGCAGATGGGATTATGTATTACCTATTTGTTTTAGCATTTTTTTATATAAAGCAGTAAAACTGATATTTTTCTTATTTATGAATTTTTATTTTTAAAGTCAAAATGCAAAATGTTTGAAAATGAACTATTTTTAGTGAATTCTTTAAAACAAATATTGTAAAATTAATCAGATAATCATATTTTAATTTAATAATACCCTTTATAATTTTTATTTCATGTGTTAGAAATGGACGCGCCTGCTCGAAGATTAAAAACATGCAATTTATTAAATTTAGGATTCATTTTTCACATAACAATTAGAATTGTCTCAAAGCATTTAAATTCTTTAAGAAACAAATTCAACTTTTAAATCAACAGATAAAAAATTGCACTACGACATCTTAACTATATGAGAACATACCGGACTCTACTTTTATGAAACCGAACTGATCGCGTTGTGCGGAGCCCCCATTTGCGTTAAAACCTTGTCCAACCACTGTAACGGCCCATGCAGGTGCACCTCGATCCAGCACGGGGTGCTCGTCACGTCTTGCCGATGGTACTCGGCCCCCCAACCCTTCACGAAACTCATCCGCATCGTGCACATCTTCGTGAGTTCGTAGACGGCTTCGAACCCGTGATTGACGCACTGCGACAACAACTGCGCGAACTCGGCGTTGTTGAAAATCCTCAGCGAACAACCCGCGGGAATTTTACAAACGGTCGACGGGTGAAACCCGTGACGGTGATTGCAGTTACGGGACTGCACGAATATCGCCGAATCGCTCAAGCATTCCGCGTAAACTTCGCCGTTAACGTAATACAAGTGGACACCCTTTCCTATGTGGCGACGCGTGTTCTCTATCGTCGAATTACGGTTAACGTTACTCAGTTGACCGAGGCAGAACCGGTCGGAATTGTTGCTCGGGTTGGTGAATCCGTCGACGACAACCGAAGTGGAATGACAATGAAAGACTTCCCCGACGCGACAATTGAGTTCATAGTAGGCTATTGAAGCCCAATAAGGTTGTTCTTGGTATGCGACCGGTTGGACGTCGACGTCGTTTGTCGTGTTATTATTTGTCGAAGAATTATTACTTTCGTCAATGGGACTGTAGGCAGGGGGTGGGGTTTCTGCTAAATTTGCGTAAGGAGGCGATTGCGGATTTGAATTAACGCTTCCTGGACTTGGTACACTCGAAATTGGAGACGAGGGATTTATGTGGTTCGAATTAAAACCGTTCGGCGTATAACTAACGTTATGCGGCATGTTCGGTTCTACTAACTGCTGGAACGGCAACAACGAGTGTCCAGGTACGAAATCGTTGTGTCGCGGAACTAGTACCGGCGGCAAAACCGGACTTTCAACTCTTTTATAATGATACGGATTGATACAAACTTCTTTCTGTTTCGCCGAGAACGGATACTGGCAGTGCTCCAGCGGCTTCAGTTCGTGGTGACTTTGCAAGTCGGGCCACCTCCAGACTCTGCAGTAAATCACGTGGGGCAACCCCTTCCGGTGGGACACTTGGAGGCGTCCGTCCAAGCTGCGCGGGATGGTGACGCACTTGCTCGGCTGTCCCGGACAACTCAGCGCGCGCTCTAACTCCTCGATAGCCCCCTTGCGCTTCTTTAGTTTCTTCACTAGGCTATCCACGGCCTTCTCCGCCCACTTTTCTTCCTCGTCTCCCTGTTTCCAGCCGAGGAGCTTTTTGACGGCCGGCGAAGTGAAGGAGAACAATGAGTTGAGGGTGGAGATGGGGCCGCTACTTGACGATTCTGGTTCGTCAGTTTCCATTTTGTATACTGGAAAGATACAAAGATTTTAGAAAAATCGTTAGAGTTAAAGAGGATTAGGATTCTTAGATGAATTGGAAGAAGTAATTTCTGTCAGATCTGAGAAACGAAATTCCCTGATATCCAGAGAACATATTTAAAATTTCCCTGATGTGTATTGTTGTCTAAAACACTACACTGCTGTTGAAAGAAATCCATCAAAAATAAATTAAAGTTAGGAAATTACAAATGATTGAAAAGCTTTGCTATTGACAACAAAAGTTTTTGGCCCTTAACTTTAACAGAGAATAGAAAAAAAATGTAGGAGTTCTTAATCATACATTAAAAAGATTTTTATTGGTTAAAAGCGGTCGGAGACTTGTGATTATTTAGTACATCATTTAGAACTCAATTTAGTTGTTTATTTTGTACAAAAGTTAGCTACCACTACCAAGGTGGAGTGCAAGAGGTGAATAGGGACATAGAGGAGGTATTAAATGTCAACTACAGGACAGCGTGTTCTCTAATATTATATTAGAAACTATTTTATGTATTATAAAATGGTTTCTTGGACGGAGCCTTTAAAGTATCATAGACCAAGTACTGTACCATAGAATTTTGGATCCCAAGTTTCCAAATCCAACTACTGCTTGGACTAAAGCGCGCATTATTGAATGGCTAAGCATAAGGTAAGTACTTTTGCCATATGGAATCCAATAATTCAATGAATCAACAAAACTTCAACTTTTAGAATTAACTGGTCTGAAGATTTTCTGATCTGGCAAATCAAAACTGTTTTTTTTTATTTTAGGATGCTTTTAAATTTTTCATTCTGGGTTTCACTGAAATATCGACTCTAAAGTAAAACATTTTCAAGATAAAATATCCATCTCATTTAAAATCCCATTCACTACTTCAGAGATTATTGTTAGTAGGGAGTACGTGTACATTTTGTCATTATTTATGTAACACAGTAT
>JAWQRJ010005762.1:0-10030 GCA_033557515.1 Diorygopyx duplodentatus | reverse complement strand
TAAACATGAATGTAGAAATGTGTTTCCAACGAGCGGTGTTCAATTCGAGTCCTCGGGTAGCTCAGTGGCAGAGCAGCCAACTAGTGATTGGAAGGTCGCGGGTTCGAACCCCGCTCCAGGACACTATGTTTCTTCATTCAATTTCCTTATATATATATATATATATATATATATTATTTGTGCGAAATCACAAATATTTAGTACGGCGAATTTTCGAGGAGTTCCTTTTCTTACGAAATGACATACGATGCACGGAACTGCGCTGCATTGGCAGGAATATGTGATTTTAAAAATAAACCATTCCACATCTGGGTTGAACTTCAGCAAACTTTTTACAATTTATGTAGGAGATATATCTTCCCCAACTCGAGAAACGGTTTTATATTATTACGTCTCTCGGCGCGAGCAAAAGCGCGCATTCAGAAGTAACGACGAAAATGCCAGAGACATTTTCCACGATCGACACTGCGTCGAAAAATCCGTTCTTTTAACAGAATCCATTACAAGACAGGGAATTGTATGACAAACATAGAAAGTTGACAAAAAGAAAGTTGGTCCGTTAACTGGACGGTTAATTTTGTAACGTAATATTCGCCAATTAATAATTTAAAGCTGTATTCTATTTATTAAAACCAGTCCAGCACTTTTGTCGGTCATCCATATAACTTCGAAATTTTGTTTGAGTTTCTTTTTAAGATTATTGGCGCAAGTTTAATTTTTAAATGTATGTTAATTTTACTGTAATTTTTCGTAGAACCGTGGACGCGATCTTAAAAATAATAATTCTCTACAAGCTTAAACCTCAGCATGTTTAAAGTTCTAATGTCTGTTAATTTCAATTAATCGAGTAACCAAGAGAAGTGGTATTTTCAGTTTCAGGCAAAAGCGGCAAACTTAATTATTCAAGCTCGGGTAAACGTCTGGTTTGGCTAATAGGATGCCATGGCAACAGACCGCGTGTGCTATAAACGGATTATGAGAGTAGAGACGCCTACCGCGCTGACCCCTTTCCCACGACTGTGGATTTAAACCTCATATATACACATTTTCGGCCACACGGACAAATTAGAAACCACTGTAGTGTGCATCATCTGAGTGAAGTTCTATAAGTAATTTATTAACAAACAACTCTGTAGTATAGATATCTCACTGTTCACATTAGTCAAATGGAATAAGTTCAGTGTTTATATATCAAAGAGAAAAGTTTATTTCCCTGTCCCCGACGACGAGGATGACAGTATTATTTCCTGTGGCCTGGTGTTGTTTTTTAAATATTTTACTAATTTCTTTTTAAAAGATTGAACTGTCGAAACTCTACTTCTTTAGTAGTAGAATTAAGTTTATTTTAAGGTTAATTACTTTTTACAGGAGAGCAAGCAATCAACTCGCTTGTTTGCCTTTCATTCGCCCGTTGTCTCTTCCAATCGACCGATCTACGAGACTGTCTACACTTTCTTTTCCTAGCGTTTCATAAACGCACTTTTAGCCATCATTTGTTCACTTAAATGGCTGGAATCACTTCACTTATTCATCGGAAAATTACCAAATTTCTGGCTAGAACTGCATACCTTACAACCAATAGAAATCTGAACAATTGCCATATTATTCAAATGCTGTGAGATGACAATATTCGTAAAAAGGGTAACGTTTTTCGCAAGAATTTAAATTTAAAACCAAGGTAATATAACCCTCCAACTATTTTCAATTCAATTCGGGCCAAGGAAACTTCTTCCGGGGAGTTCGTAATCAACGGAATTTCACCATTAAATTAAATACCAGCGCTCTGAAACTTTCTAGACAAATAGCGACGAAAATTTCGGCTCCCTTCATTTCGTCGGTCGAACCTTCTCTGCCACGAATCGCTTCTATTACCGTGACAGATAGGTTTTCGGCGATACCGCAAGATTGAAGCCATGTAGCTATTTCCAGAATCGCACACACGATCGATATTATTGATAATGTTCACCATAGATTCATTCCATGGAATTCCAATATGCTTTAGACAAAATCAACTTTAGTTCCTTCCCAGATTTGCTGCAAATTTTACATTTGGAATGTCGCTAAAACGTAAAAATTAATTTTTTGATGATTTCTTAATTGATTTCACAAGTGTCTACTGGTTTTATTTTAAATATATTTATAGCGTTGACTTGAATATTTATCACAGGCTTAAAATTAAATCTATAATGATCCGTTGCTTGTTTTAGCATATAATGTTTGCAACTAATATTAATTTTTAAAAAGCAAATTATAACAGTGCTTATAGCGCCCATCTTTTAGTAATTGTAACGATTTCAACACAGAGTAAAACTCAGTTTATTAGCGATCTTCCATTTTACCTGAAAAGTATACTGTAAAATGTTCAATAAATGATGTAAAAGGCATATAACAGAAATCTGCCACAAACGTCAATACCAGAAACTAATCAAATTCGCAAGCATTACATAATCATAATGTCGCCAAGCCTTGACCCCTGAGTATTGAGCTGTTTAGTTGTTGTCCTCATTAGCCATTTTTCTCCCATGAATATGTGACGGGAGATTCTAAATTCAGATAATTCTCCATGTGGTAATACTATGTCCATACCTAGAAAAACATTTATATTTAAAGAAAATACATTCCACAGAAAACTACATACTTTTGTTTATTTCGCGACATAATCTCCGTACATGTTGAGACATTTGTCCCAGCGTGGCAGTAGTTTGAACATCCCTTCACGGTATTGCTGCTTGTCAAGTTGCTTGAAGTAGTCCACAACGGTGTCGTGCAGTTCCTCCTGATTCCCGCCAAATATTTTTTTAAAGGTCTGAATAAATAAAATTCAGGCCTTCATCCTCCATATAGTCCAGGAGGCCCAATATGGACTATATTGCAGGATGAGTGTGGAGCCTTGCGCCATCGTGTAAAACTTTATTTCCTTCGCGTAATCGTCCCGGCCTTTTCCTCCTAATGGCTGTATGTAATTTCTGGAGAGTTTCGTAGTATCTGACGCTGTTAATGACTGTGTGCGGTTCTAGGAATTCATACAGCAGTAGGTCTTCACTATCCCAGAACACGGTGGCCATGGTTTTGAGGCAGATGGTTGAGTTTAAAAATTTTGGCCTGTACCTTTAATATCGGACGCCTCTCGTTAAAATTGTAAGTCCACATGATAAAGTCTTCACAAAAACACGGGTTAAACTAAACTTCTTCTTTGCGATCGGCGGTTGAAAATTGTCGGGTCGTATGGTCCGTTTTGCTTAGGGCATGGACAGTCTTTGGACATTCTGCCGGGATGGGGCGGTTTGCGGGAGAGGCTTGATTGGGATGCTGGTTCGTCGGTTTGGACAAGCGCAATCTCCCGACATAGTTCCTCTTCGGCCGCATCTGGAGCAGAACAAAATGTTTGATTCGGCAGTTTGTTCGTATGTGCCCATTGCGTCCACATCTCCAACACATGATTGACTTTGGAATTACTCGGTCGTTTCTTCTGACTGCTTGTTGGGCATCTGAAATATCGGCGCAGTTAACAACGCTGGCGGTGGACAGAGAATTTCTAGTGTTCGGTCTGGTTTCTCCCTCTCGGCAAGGACAGTCTCTTGTCATTGTTACTCTTTTCCCACATCTGGAGCAAAATAATACAGCTCGATTCTGGAAACTGGTCCGGAAGTGTCCCATTTCCCCGCACCTCCAACAGGTAGGTACTCGGCTGGGGATTCCCGATTCTGGTCGGAAACTATTTTGTGTGGTGAAAGTGACCCTGGTTCTGGATGCCGGTGCTTCGGTCATTCGTGGTCTTTGGTCGACCGTAGGTCTTCGATCCTGGCATATCGGCTCGCTCAGTGAAATACTTTCGGTGGATGATCGGCTGGGTCTTGGGCCCGCGTTAGTTTCGAGTATTTTTTCGCCATGAAACTCTCGAAGTAAAAGCTCATATTCTTTTACAGCCCAAACAAGGTCGGTAAGGCTTACATAATCAGAACGGCGGATATACGGTCGGTATTCCGGCAGGAGATTCCTGTGGACCCAGTATAGTTGTTGGTCCTCGGTCATTCCTCCATGGCGGCGCATAAGCGTTTGGATTCTAATAATGAACTCCATCACGGGCTCGGTCTCCTTGCAAATGATTGCTAATTTCGGCTTCCAGATTGATTTTGTAGACGGGCGGTAAAAAGAAGTCTAGGAAATCTCTTATTAAATCGGACCATCCTCGCCATCGGTAACGATTCTTGCGGTATCACATTAGTGCCAATCCAGAAAATAGGTCGGGCAGTAAAACCAACAACTCTTCCCGCGGTATATTGTGGCGGGCACTGACCTCATCTAGTCTCTCCAGGAATCCCACAGGATCACTCCTCCGATCAAAACCTATATGCAGATCCTGGTTTCTGAGATTGACCCAATTATTCGGTGGATTTGGCGGCCAGAAAGGCGAATTATGTATAAACGGGGAATTACTAATAAACGGTGGATCCCAGGAAAGTAACCATTCTTTGCCGCAGTTCCGCGACTGTGTCTCAGTGGGTAGACCAAATTTTTCTAATTCGGCGCATAATTCGGTTTTTTTAGTCTGTAACTTCAGCTGACACGGCTATCTTGAACTTCCGAGGTGTTGTCGTCTCTATCTGATGTGTCTGATCCAGCCATTTTATTTTTCTTGGACTCATCTTGGTAACTAACGGTTCCTGCTTCAATTGAGGGTCCCTGCTCGGGCGCCAATTTGTGACGCAAACTCCGGGTTTGTTTTTAAAATGCTTTATTTATATAAAAACAAAATAGTATATTCTCAAAGTAACATCAATAAAATATCCTCTTCGGCATCGGGTGCCAGTTTTTTACGAGTTTGCTCTCGCGATCCGTCTCTTCGCCTTCAGAGACGCTCCGGGTGCTTCAGTGAAGATGCCGTCTTCCAGGGGTCGGCGAATCATGCAGGTTTCTTCAATTTCCGTAGTCTAGAGGTTACGATCAGGTTTTACTCCTTCATTAGTAATTAAATATCCAAGATATTTCAATTTCTTTTTCAAAAATTCACATTTGTGTAATGAAATTTTAACTCCATTTTCTTGTAATCTTCTACACACTTTCTCTAATCTATCTGTGTTCTTGTAATGAAATTGAAAAGATTATAATATCGTCTATATATATTCGACAGATTTCGTCATTTAATCTTCTTGGTATGTTATTCGTGATTCTTTGAAAGGTGCGTTACATAAACCAAAGGGCATTCTTGAAATTTCATATAAACCTTGATCTGTGATGAAAGCGGTTTTCTGTATCTTGCTCTCTCCCTTCGATGTGATGATAACCTGAGGCTAGGTCTAAACTTGTAAAATAATTAGCTCTTCGTAATTTATCCACTACTTCAGATATATTTGGCAAACGCCACGTTTTCTCAGGTCTTGCTGCGAATCGTGTTAACCAATCCTACTGACTGCGCCAGTTAAGATTTTCACTTCAGTATAAATATATATGTTATATTCATTGTTATATCTACACAGGAAGTTAACTATTGTAGTGTTCCTGATGATGTGCTAGCCCGACATATGTAGAAACGATAACTTTAAATAATAAATTATTTAACCAGAAGCGTACATAATATACCGAACCTCTAATTACTAACTTTGTTATGATTACAGTTACAAAATAGTGTAAATTAGTAAACTGGGAGTGTTTTCAACCCTCATTAAGATTGCATAAGCAGAAAAACAATTAAGCATCGTTTTCGAGTTTTCACGTAGTTCTTATTTTTTTAAAGCAACATTCTGCATGTTATAGTTTTTCTCTTAGAACTTGAGATTTAAAACATCAAAGCTTATAATGTTTTTTGTCTAAAGTGAAAAATAACGAGGTTACACAAGAAATCAGAAAATTAAGACACTTTATTTTACATATTAACATAACAAAACACAGTAAATTTTGCTTTAAGAGATGTTCAAAAATACCACGCCGTTCGCCAATACACTTTTGCACTCGTTTTTCCTCGAATCTCCTTCAGCATGGATCTATTATCCTGGTATCTAGACGGCTCCCGAAAGTAATAACATTCCTTTTTACTTCGGATGTGTACAAACGGACCGAGAAATATGATATGTTGGAAGGCATGGTTGTATCTGGCATGTAGAAAATGCTCTTCTAGGGCAAGAATTTTTTTTTGTTCAGTTATATCCACTGCGCAATCAGCCGGATCAGTGATATTTGTTATTAGCCGATTGGCTGTAATTTGTAAACGAAATAAATGCTTCCCGCGAGTTTATAAACGTGCGACCGCTTCATAAACTGAAACTGAAATGATATTATAATTTATTGTATTCTTTCAGTTAGTTGGTATATTATCGATGGTACTCAACAGTGCTGTGGTAAAACTTTATATTTTTGATTGTGCTTTTTGATACTTGTGAGAAGAACACGTTCAATATATTATAATCGTTTATTCGATCTTGTGTCTGTTTCGGACGATTTTTTTGTTTAACTTGTACCCCGAGTATTGCCATGACACAACTTATTAGTGAAAGGTATCAAAGATAAGATAATGCTTGTATTTTGGAATCGCTGCAGAGTAACATATACTTGCTTCACGCAAAAGATAATAAATTGTCATTAGCTCCATCAAATTATACAAACGAAAGCTTGCTTTGTGATGTCTTTTGTAAGAGTTTTTACATGTGATCTTTTTAAATGTGTCATTAGGTTTAAACAGAAGGCGGCCTACCGCGGCGGACTACCAAAGTCCGCCGACGCGCGGTCTAGTCCGCGCGGGCAGACCGCGTCCTGTATATTGGAACCTTAAAGCTCTCTACAGGTGGATAATCTATTGTTATGCGTCTAGTTTAACCCTTAAAAATGCTTTGATTTAGAGCAAGCACGCGCTCAACCACGTTCAACCACGCGCTAGGACCTTTTCAAAACAAATCAACTAAAGAATCAGGTGACCATGCATATATGATATAAAGTTTGTGCAAACAAAGCGCTTAGTCGCACAAATGTTGTTTTTTATCCCTGTTTTTTACCCACTATTTTTTAAAGTCATGGACAAAGTAAGTTATCAAATGCATCTTCGCGGGATTGTAGATCTCCCAAAGTAAAGTCTTTTTACGTCAACGAGGTTTGTAATACCGCAACAAAGCCTTTTCATATATTCGCCGCCATCGCACAATAGATGGCGCTTCTTGTATTATGCAGGAGCACCTTCTGGGGACACCGCAGAGTAACCAAAACATATTTCCTCCGCAAAGACGAATGTGCCGGGTACTTTGCGACCGACTGCATCGACTTTTCACCGCGAGCTATGCTTTCAGAAATTTCTATACATTTTAAGCAGGGAGGACGCTGGGCTCCCGAGTAAACCCATACTTCCCTACTGTAATTTAACCTCATGCATTACCCATGACAAGAGTTGCGTTTAAAGGAGCGGCGGTCTGCTCTAGAAGTAAGGGACAAAATTCGGTTCCCACGTGTCACGAGATGATGAAGGACATGCAGAGCGACCATCCGTAACATTCTCAATATGGAGATCTCGCTTATTTGAACGGTGACAGCACACGATAATAACAGAAAACTTAATTTTTTTCCATTCAGTTTAAAATAGTTATATCAATGTGTTGGCAACCTGTTGTTCAATTACAACTATAAAGGGAATTGCGCACTGCGATGCAGAGTACTAAACGTTTACTGTTGCAATCATCTTTTTGATCCTTCTAATTTAAATCTTTCCTGCTGAAACTTGAAAAATATGCTTTCCTCTCAATATTAATAGTATTTGTTGTCGAATTTCGTATTCTTTACATTGTTACTCATCTAGACCTTTTGTTACTCTTGAACCACAAAATAGGTCTAGCACTGATAGCACCATTGTCAATGGAATTTTGTTTTATACTGGCTTTCTTACTTCCCCAATCTTCCTCATTACCAATCATCCCACAATTACATTTCTATAAATTGTGTTGCCATTAATCTCTTTTCATATTATCTGCTCAATTTTGTGCATGGTTCCCTGTCAAACAGCGGCACGATATCCCTCTCGAGCTTTCTAAGGTCAGGAGGTACATCACTCTTTATTACTTCGTTATTTACCTTCTTCGTTAACCTCCTCAAATATAGTATGTTCAATATAGCATGTAGGCGGCACACCTTACGTGTGCCGCCTACAGACGATTTTTGCTTAAAACGTTCTTGTACCTTAGGGAAAAAGTACAACTGACGAATTTTATTCAATTTCTTTCCATGTTAAGCTTCCCAGTTCGCAAAAACTAATTAAAAAGTGTTAAATTCATCGTACAACAATCGATGTTGATCAATCATCGTTACTTAACCTAAAATAATGGAAATGTCAAAGTGACATTAGGAATCTCGCCATCTTACGGAGCACTGATGAACCGGCAGTTGATTTGACGTTCATTTGGATTCATTAAGAGTGTGAAGCAATAAACAGGAAGCATGGCAAATTGTTTATTGTTGATTATTGCCATTTTAAGTGTTTGTTAAAATTGGTCGTGACAACATGTGAGAGGTAATTCGATAGCTGCGCCTACCTATGCCTCGGTAGATTGCATCATCCGGTACGATACCGTCCCGAGGAGTGTTTGATCTTGTTTAATATCCCGTTTTCTAGTTACCACTGTGTGGAACGCGACAGCGCCGTCTATAGCAGTTATTGTAGAGGCGACGAGAAATGATCAGTGTAAATGGTTTACCAAGGGGCCCTTCGCTAAAGGTAGATAGACTTTGAAGGGGCGCGCAGTGCTCCCGCGATATGCTGGTGTCAGATGAAAGAGAGAACGCCATCGCTCGTTGCTTATGCTAGAGGGTTGGATTATTTACAGATGCGCCGGGGTGGATGTTATGAAACGTGCCCGCCTGTTGTAGTTCGAGCGGTGAATTAGGAAAGCTTGGCGCATCGGTAATTAAAAGAAGGTGCCAGCGCAAAGGGTAAAAACGAAAATAATAGAAGAGGAATGGCGACGAGAAGGGTCCGACCTAAAAGGTTTCCGATGGTAAGAGTGGTGCTTTATTAAAAGAGAGCCCAATTAAGTGAATTCGATCAGGGTTGTCCATTTCGAGTCACTGGCGTGAAAGAGGGTTGTGTATACATTGCGAAGACTTTTTATGTGGGAATTCTGAATATTCAATGAATGTGAGGTGTATTCATGATTTCATTTACTTACACCTATGTCCAAATCTTCAAAACCCCCGTCAAAATCCCCTTGAAAACTCCCTTGAAGTCTACATTTCCTTATCTACACGTATTTTATTCCTAATAGAAATTCAGATTGTGGCAATTCTTGACAAATTATGCCTAGGTTTCTTTTAAATCTAAGGAATTTATCTGTAGACTAAGAAAAGACCTTACGAATGAAAGCTGATTGTTTTTCCCTCGAAACAACATAAAATTGCATAGAGAACACCTTACAGGAAGAATGCCTCACAAATAGACCACATACTGAATATGAAAGAATACGACAAATATTCAATAAGATAATTAGGAATGCATTTCAGAAATTCTACGACATTTATAGAAAAAAAGAAAATGAAGTAGCTGCAGCAGGACTCTTATATCTCGTCAACAATTGTTTGAGCTGCTAATTATTTATTGAGATTCAGGAGTTTATTGGCACTTTTAGTTGAGCAATTTAATAGACCCTAAACGACAGCGGACAATTTTAAAATACGCAATCTCTTAATTGTCTTCAAGAGGTTAAAGAACTCAGTGTTCGTCAAAAAACCGAAGAATCGATGCAAACTTTATTTATAGCTTATGCGGATGGGATCGACGAAGTGTATGAAGAATTAAAAAATCACAACACGGTTATTGGTCTGCTGACAACTGATGAAAGTTTTTTGCAGAGTGATTCGGTACGCCTGGAAGCCGATATTTCAACGCCCACTTTAGTACAACCAGTTGTTCCCTGGATTACGTCGAATTTAAAAATGCCCAACATTTCTATGCCCATCTTTGATGGAATAACCAATGATTAGCCCACATACTTCTATCGGTCTCGGGCGCCAGATGTTATACGACCTTACTGTCGCGATCCAAGGATTACAGGAGCTGGTC